>JBBPMC010001392.1:0-11224 GCA_038090115.1 Strobilomyces echinocephalus | reverse complement strand
AAGGAGACGTGTCTAGATTGTCCAAGACGCTCGAATATTCCATTTTCCTAATGTCAGCTTGACAAGGTGCGTTGCCTAACGTTGAGCGTTACTCATGGTGACTGTCCCCGTATAGCACTTGGAAATACAGTTGACTCCCTTATAACCCATACCCTTCGAGATACGTCCAAAGCTATGGGTTATAAGGGGGGTATGGGTTCTCGGGAGACCCTATCTTATGTAATCATTACCACACCACCACAACTTGACTAACCAAGGAATCTTTTATCAGATTCTCACCCAATTGAATAATGGAGTGTCATTTTTAGCTTATTATTTAAAGCACAAAGGTGGTAAATGACTTTGGTGCATGTGAAGATCAGTGTTCGAACATGAAGAGTGACTTAAATGAGTGCGGTTAGTCAAGATACAGCGTTGATTATATAATATTATTTCCTGATTAGGTGCTTAGTCAGCGTTACCCGACCCTGATTATGGGTTATGATGAACCCAAATGGCTATAAGTTATGGGTTATTGGTTATTGACACAAAATCCCTGCATATAAACTCGAGAAACCCAAAAGTCTATGGGTTATAAGGGGTTATGGGTTATGCTGCTATAAGTTACGAGGGAGTCAACTGTACTTAGTGACTTCTTATGACTTCACTCCGATTTAAGTGCCTTTCGTCCGCCTCGGCTCGGATGGCCGCGCGGTGTTGACGACTTTGCCTCCTAGATCTCGGCATTATCGTCTCGTGCAAAGACATACGTCGTCCAACGATGCGCAAGATGATGATGGCCATTCTTTTGTTTCATAGTAGGATGAATCTGACACCTCGCCTGAATCTCATGCTTTGCCGTAGAGTCCTGTCAAACTTTTTCCGTTGAAGCTAAGGCGACCTAAATTCGCCGGCTGTGAGTTCCGGTGGCAAAAGTTTCACGTTACTTTGTGCATCGATTGGACGTCTGGGCTCGCGGAATGACTGAGGACCTTCTGTGATCATCGTCCCAAATTCGCCAGACTTGCCACTTCCGGACGTGAATGGCGCGGTCCAGCTCCTCGCTAAATCTAGCCCGGGAAACCTACATAATACCGGCGGCCCCTGAGGCTTGCGAGTCACTCGACGCGCCAGAATGATTTCAAACCGTCAAATTACGATCACACGCAGATCGACAAAAGCATGGTGCACACGTGTTACACCGCCGACTCTTGGCGAGTTTCTACACTTTCAAACCAACACTCGACAATCACCAATCCTTCTCGACCCAGAAGGTGTTGCTGCAATACTCCTCCCAGCTAGAGGAACCAGACGTCAGTATCACTTGCTGGAACCAAAGTGCGCCCAAGGCACAAGAAATACGTACTCAGAATCAATCGCGATGAATTCATAACCGCTGCAAGTGACGTCGATGAACACCGGCATTGATTAGCTTCGAAACTGTACGCACCCTGCAGCGGTGTCCTTTGGGATTGTGTACCAAAATTGCTTGCCTTCCGAAACGGAAACCCAGCTTTCGAATTTAGTCTTCCAAGTTTTATCAGCGTTGGAGAAGTAGAGGTCGACGCTCGCTGGGTCGTTGCCATCGGCCTGGAATGTGATGGTCACGTCATCGCCTGCCTTGGCTTCCTCTGGCGTTGCGAGGAGCTTCCACGCAGAGACGTGGAGGAGGCAAAGGGCAAGAACGCTGTCAATGGGCACGCGCTCAGTATCACCCCGACGAACGAGAGGAGGTGAGATACCTAAGCTTGGCAAACATGGCAGGAGAGGATACAAGTTGTTGGTTGATCTCTGGATGATGAGAGACCAGTCGAGGACCCAGCTGGCTTTATATATCCCCGAGGCGGCTCTAATTCCTTTTTCGAGATTTATTCAGGCTCACGACATGAATCCCGGTGAAACACTTGTCGGCTCATGTCGTGTACATCCGAAACACCCGCTTTCCGACGAACAGTGCATATGAATGCATATTTGGACATACTAGGCAAGTTTTCGAAGCATCATATTCGTTTCTACGGGTTCAAAGGAACAGTGGACGCCGCAGGAACGGCGGGCGACAGCGGTTAATCAGTCCCAAGACGTAAGATGGCGGAGTCGAACGACTCGGCGCCTACATCGCCTGTGCAAGTGAACAGCAGAACCTACGATAAATGAGACATTGGGGCGATGAACGATCTGGACCAGTCAAACCCGACACTGCCGAGCTGGGCACGAGTGTCCGAAAACACGGTTGATAATCTGCATTTCAGGGTCATCAAAATGGTGACGTATTCAGTCATTACTCACGGCATCTGCAAACTTGAAGTATGTAGAGTAATCACGTCATCGCTTGACGGCTCTTCTCGCAGGTCGCTTGAATGTATTAGCCGACTCTAGCGAGGTCCTAACCAAATCGAGGTACATAAAAACTCACAAAATGCTCGCTTAGATGGTCCCAGATTGTTGATTGGCACCCACTCTATCCAACAGCGCTGTCCAGCAGTCATCCTAGCCGTTTCGGTTTCTGGATAAAAGGACTTGAACTGTAAGTTAGTTTCCTACAGTAGGAGAGGCGACTGGCATTAGATGGCCTCAGAGTGCCAGAGAAAGTAGCGGTCCTGTCACGGTGCAACTTTCGATCCTACTAGTACGAGGCGAGATGAAATGTCAAGGAACTGATCTCCTGAATGAGTGGTACGGCACGTTACATAGTTGCGTGACGTAAACTCTTGGATGTCTGCTGCAAGAAGCTCTCACTGGCAGGGACATCCCTATGTCTGACATAGGGATGGGCCCAGTGTTCTGCCGGTCAGTGCACGTTCATGAACACAGATAGGCTGACAGCAACCTGCAAAACCCTAGGCCGAATTTTCAAGCATGATTCGACAAAGGTATAGTGGCGCTGAGCCAAATAAAATTGATCCGCGCATATCTGCAAACCGGAGTATATCACGTTATGCGCTTGAGACTTTCGCGAGGGCTACGCGAGGCTCAACGAGGGCTCTGATTGGACCGGGACACCTTTGTACGACACTTTGGCTAAGACCTCCGCCCTAACGGCACAAGCGAAACACCGATTGGCATGCCTGTAGTACCGACGTTCGTTCGGTGCACCCTCAGAGGAACTGTGCAGGTTTGGTCAGATTTTAGTTCCATGAACTAATAGGAAAGCCCTCCGTGAAGATCCTGGACTCGAAGGAGGAAGTGACAAAAACATTTTCGAAGTGAGATTTCAGCACCCCGCAGTATTTCGCCGTAAACCTGGCAAGATCCATTATCAAACAGAGGAAGTCCAGCCCTTGCGCGACCTACTCTCTTTCAAAACCAGTCCGTGGGTTCATCAACGGAACCTAACTACGGGTATCGCAACGAGACATGCAAATCCTTGGCAGAGAAAGAGACAGTAAGCACATATAAGGAACCTGGCACAACAAAACCTTTCCGCTACGGGTCCAGGAACGTGAACCATCATGCGAGGGCGATCAGTGAACCCTCGCGTGCGATTTCACGCGGCGGGGGCAGTATCTCCTTGTACGCGATTGCACATTGTAGGCCTGGGTGATGAAGGCAGTGGCGGTGCAAACGTACACGGCAGGGGGGGAGACGGTACGCGATAGGGCCAAGACAGGGTGTGAATGAACACACGGGGCGAACGGCGAGCCCTGCCGTGGGGCCGAACACGACAGGGGCAATGGGTGGTGAGCGACAGGAGATGGCAGGGGCGTGCGGCGAGCTCTCGCGAGAAATTGGACACAACAGGGCAAAACAGTGGAGGGGCGAGGGCCGCACAGTGGGACACAGCAGGGGCGAGGTAGACGCCGGGCGTGCGACGGGGATGAACGGCGAGCCGCGGCGCTCGTGTAGGACATAGTGGTCTCGACTTGGAATTGGTAAAGAGGGCGGCATACTGAGGCAGATCCGTTCGACAGACGTATATAAGCCAGGTAAAGACTCTGGTGTTGGATGACGGGCGAGGCTGGAGAACGGAGAGACGTGCACTGATCAACAGGCGTCGATAGGACATGGATAAAAGATGAAGCAGAGCAGCGCACCATTTTCCACGACAACTCGCTGCGATACTGTGCGTGGCCAGTCGCCGGTCACTTACACTCGCCGCCAACCATACACACGGTTCGGGGGGACATGGCATCGGGGTCTGGAGACGCGGAGTAGATTTGAGAGGAACTGAGGACGGAGAAGCTGAGAGCGGGGACGTTTGTGGGATCTGGCATCTCTTGGACGAAAGACGGGATGTCAGAATGGTAGCTGGCATTCTTTGAAGGTGACGTATAAGAGGGCATCGAGGCCGAGGAACGGGAGGCAGGCCTTGGGGCTGTTGAGGATGGTGAGGAGGGGGTGTCTGTCGTCGTGGACGAGGACGGGCGCATGCGACGTGGGGACATGGCAGTTGGAGGTTTGGAGAACGAACCACTCAATTCCTTCCCGGCTAGCTTTCCCCAGTCGTTGAGGCTGAGTTGAGCGATACCAAGGTCCCCAACCGACTTGTCCCAGGGTCTGAGGACCGACGTTCAAGTTGTGCAGGGCAACAAAAACCTTGCCCACCTCATCGCTCGTCCTCCCCGCAGCGCTCGTCCTCGCCCGTTTCAGCGCACCCACCCACCACTCCTTCAGGCTGCCCTCCCGGGTCCGGAGTGAGCTGCGAGTCCGGAACAGCCACATGCGCTTGCGAGGTTTCCCACGTGCTCCCTCTCGAGTGCCTTCGTCATGAATTCCATGTTCGCAGCTACCCGGCGGGCTCCGTCACGAAGAGCGTCCGACCATCCTCTCCGAGTCCTGTCCGTCCTGGCTCCTCTCCTGTGTGGCGAGCAGACAGAGCGCGTCGACACCCAAAAAAGATAGTTGCGGTCCACAAGATCGGAGCATCTCCAATCCAAAATGACTATTGTTGCACGAGCGGAGATATTCGGCAAGACCTCGCTACCCGTGCATGTTCCAGATCAACCTACAGTTCGAGAGGGCATTCGGAGGCGCCCGATGAGCGATATCTGGCAGGCTATGACTACCGGAGAGCGATGGCATTCAAGACAGTGTGATTGAGCACCCTGCGACGATGTGCGATTGCTCACGCTGGGCGGCGGATGCTTATAACGTTCAGTGTTCACGTCGTTCAGGACGGGAGCGACAGGTGGAAGGCTCAAGACCGGGGTGATGCGTGCCTCTCGAGGACATTCACCAGCGCCGCGATTTGATTTCTACATTACGACGAGAAGTTAGCTGTACAACACTTTACTATACAAGACTGCCATGCTTCAGGTGTCTCAGTGCTCTGTTTCTTCCCATGTCCTCCCTACTGTCTTGAACAAATCTGCCTGGGTAACCTGTTTGCCGCTCGTGAAGTACCCTGCTGCAATCTTTGCGTCGATCTCAACTCTCGAGTCGGGTGGAATTAGGTGCTCTTCCACGAAAGGTGAGCTCTCTACTCGGATGCTGGAAACGAAGACAGCATAACGTACCAGGGATATCATATCGGCGCAAGATAGGAATGCCAGATTGCACGATGGCATTATATTTCCTGTATACCGGGTCAGCGCGTGATTCGGTTCCAGTGTGAGCGTGGCCTACACATCACTCATCGAGACCATGTTATCGATCTTCTTGATGCCAAGCCAATGTAATACGTCGGGCATCAGTGCTTGGAAACGCATGTCTTTGACCCCAGCAATAAGTTCTGTAGACTTGAAGTACTTGTCCGCAGAGTCACCGCCACGTTTGCGGAGGTTATAAACGAGGTACCTGGCGGATTCGTCTTAGATATGTAATGGTCACTTCGCGGATCATAGACCTACTTGGTGACTTCTCCAAGAGCTCGACCCTCCTTGCGGAAATAAACAACAACACCAACACCGCCGCGTTGAGCGCAGCGGATACACTCTTCGATGGCGAAGATCAGGTAGGGCTTGCATGTGCAAATGTCGGACCCAAAGACGTCCGATCCGTTACCTGTCATAGCGAAAATTAATTCGTCATTCCAAATTACGTGATAGACGTACATTCGTCGTGCACGCGAAGTGTAAGTTCCTTGGTCTCGTCGGACATGTATTCTGCGTGTCCAACTTCCACCAGATTAGCTATACACGTCGCATGCATGTCGGATACTCACAGATGTAAACCGTCAAGTTCCCTATCGGTGGAAGGAATACTTTGATATCGGGACGAGTGATCAGTTCGGGATACATTCCTCCGGTGTCCTCGAAGAGCGCTCGACGAAGCAGAGTTTCGGAACTTTCCATCGTCAAGGGTAAGAAAAAAAACTAGAGGACCAAAGTCCTGACTCACATGCCAAAACGCTCCGCGACCCCGGGCAGGTACCAGACCGGCTCCACTGCCGCCTTGCTTGTCGTAATCTCTACGCCGGGATCTGCGTCACTTACTGAACCATCTGCATTCTTGAGGGGCCTTGTGCGAAGAACCAAACGCCCGTCAATGTTGAGCTCCCCCTTTCTAGCCGACTCGTCTAGCTCGCTCAACTTGATATGCGCCTTTGTAACTGCGATACTGGGACGAATATCCAAGCCTAACTCATCGGTCTCTTTCTTAAAGACTTGAGGAACGAGATGTCCCCAAGGGTCGAACGAGACAATCTTGTTAGGGTCGTACCAGGAAGGCTGGGGGGGAATCGGGACCGGAGGCTCTGTCTTGGAATAGTCGGGTTTATGGGAAGGATTAAGTGTACCCATGGCGATAGCGAGAGCGCGATAGATGGAGTAGGAACCAGAATGCGCGCCGAGAGCATTACGTTGTTTGATGGATGATGGGAGTCGAGAGCAGATGACAGGTCCGCGGACGGAAGGATCAGAGGCTCCCCACTGAAGCGGATAAGGCTTGATGCCATGCTGGTCAGGGTATGCTAACGAATGCGGGCGTCGTCAGTTTGGTGCCGAGTAGGTGGATCAATGGCACGGGTTGTATGTGCGTGTTATGACGCGAACAAGCCGTGCACGACTTGATCCGGAGGTGAGGTAAATGACGGTCAAACGAGCTCGGGTTGCACCCAATTACAGAGCTGCGGCACGGAACATCGTGGCGTGCCCCGTTCTCGGAGGGGGATTCAGATACTCACTCGCTAGAATAACTCGCCCAGGGTACAGGGCTTTCTCGCGTTCCTTGTCAGTCAATGGTTGATCTGAGGGAAGGCTCGTGGGAGGGGTGGACGACACGAGGTGGGCCCTCGACAACGATGTCGATGGCGATAAGAGCAAGTTCGAGGATGGCGGCGAACCCATGCTTTCTAGGTCATTGCGCCCAGGAATTGGTATTCTGATTGCTCGATGTGGAGATTGTGGTGGGGACCCCGACGTGGTTAACGCATCGAGCTACCCCAGCGAGATTGGGTACAATGAGTGACATGAGAGCATCGGCGAAAAACGGCACACCTTAGCGAGTAACGTTTGTTGGGAGAGCTGGAGCGCACTGAGCTGAGCAAGGATCTGGACCAGAACAGCATCTTCAGTGCCACCGGACATGGTCTGGGAGGTGAACGAGATGAGATGGTGGTGGGAGGAAGAATAGCGGTAGTTTGGTGGTTGTTGACAGGAGCCGATCAATGATGACGTGCCTGCCTTTTCGGGTCCAACGGCTTCATGAAGGAACGCATACATTGTCGCAAGCTAGAATGATATACAAAGGCTAGGGAGTGTTTATACTGCTGGGAATCCAAACATAACGTGAGACGTTCCATTGTAATGCGATATCAATAGTCTTCCTCCTGGTCAAACAAAGACTTTGGGTCGAAACTCTCAGACAAATCTTCCCTCAACTCCTCGATGACGTGCATCAATGGACCCTGTTCATCAGCAGGACCGCGTGCGGTTGTGTTCCAGCCGGAGAGTGATACAGATCGACGCAGATATTTCGTGGTTTGCACGGAAACCGCAGGGGGTGGTAGGGATTCCTTTCGCACAGGTGGAACGATGGGGTTGACCGAGTGACCGAATACCCTCTCAGGGTTCTCTCCATTCCTTGCATCCCGGGACCGACCAGAATTTGCCAGTGCCCCAACTGCGTCTCTCCTAGCGTGATTCCTGAGGCTATTGATGGTAGGGATGCGCCTGAGGGTACGACCCGGAACCTGTTGCAGTGTTTTTCCCAATGTGTGGTCACCGTCACGCGATAGTGCGTTTGGAAAAGCTTGTCTGCCGAGCCTATCCGCAGAGAACGGCTCTCCTGCGCTAGCCTTTCTGGAAAGAACCTTGCCTGTCACCTGAGAAAGTGTAGGGAAAGCTGCCACACGGCGTGCGAACGGCGCCTTGTCTTGTCGTTGCAGGTCCTTTGGTGGAGTGGAGGAAATGGGGAGGTTTGTGAGACCGCGCTCTCCAGGGGAACCTGAACCGATGCGGTCTGCAGACGTCATACGGCGGAGTTCCGGGGCACCTGCGCGAACGCTGGCTTGAACAACGCGGCGATAGTGGCATTCTGGGTTGTCGAGCGACCAGAGGGCGTCCCGACGAGCACATTGGGTAGAGCAAAACCAGAATTCGTGTGATTCGATCGTCCTGCGGCCGCAAAAGCAGCGCTCCGGAGCATAGTTCATCGTGGGAGGAAGTGCAAATGATTCCATACTGTCGATGGATGGCGTCGATAGGTACAGGTTTGAGAGAGGTAGGGGAATATTTGCCAGAGACGTGAAACTGCGATGACAGGAAAGCTGGACGAAGACCAATTTATCATGCCCTCGACAACCCCGCTTTGACATTCTTTCGAGTTTGCTGTGGAAGACGCCACCTTTTGTTGTCGAAGGACAAAGCAATTTACTCCGATGACGACTGACTTAGTCCACCCACATTTCCGATGAGAGACTGTGGACCAGACGGCCAAAGCAACTGTGGTACTCACACACGTGGAACGACGACGGAAGCAATTCAGGCTTGTTATCCCTCGGCTCGTACGTCACCGGCTCGTACGAACCGCCAAGTCTGGGTGGAAAACGAGCACTGCAAGGCGCAACAGGGTTGGAACAGATGATAATTATCTATGCGTAATTTAGTTGGATCTCACAGCGCATACACCCTTCAAGTTCACGTGCACCCATTGCTGGACGTTAACAAGGAGCACTATCGAGAGAGGTAAGCTTATCTAGCGTGTCGCGGCAGACCTTGGGGAGAAGATAATCGTCAGCACAAGCATTGCCTAATCTGTAGCAGCGACTGAATGGGACTTACCTGGAAGACTCGGTGCCAATCTCGAGCAACCAATCCATCGCGATACTGAGATCCTCGAGATCAGGTTCCCGATGAATACTACGACTCATTCGGGTTCAGGAGGTGCTCGAAGTTCCTAAGCTCCCTAGATTTCTCCTGGATAATTATCCCACCGGCAAGAAGGATGAAGGCACCTTTTTTTCTACATTCGCGCCCATCCATGTTGGTGGCTGTCTCTGGCTCCGTACGATGTTTCAATGAGCGCACAGGCTCCACTGGGGCCTGTCAACTACTCAGCCGCCCTCCTCAAGATGTGGTGTGCAAAAGAATATGACACCGCCAGGAACTAGGTTAAGTGGAAATGCTCGTTTGGTGAGGTGGAAGGAAAACGGCACCCAATGCTGCCCAACGAAAGCGATTCAGGTGAGACATTCGCCAAAGTAGCCAAAGTCGTGAGTACAGACCTGGAACCGGTCTGAGAAGCATGAAAAGAGCGCACAGAGAGCTTCTGAGCGGCCCTCGTTGCGTTGGCGCTTTCACTCGATAAGTCTCGGGAAGATACCAGTACTTACTCATCGTGGAGAACTTGGTGGTTGTTTGGCGCCGCGTGCCCACGGACCGGAGCTTCCGAAGGGCTTCGTACTCGGAATGCCATCTTATCGTTGGCGAAAACCTTGCTTGCACGTCAACGCGAACATACAGTTTTATCGAGTCCTCCGTTAGGTACCCCATTTCCCAAACGAAGACGATGGCCCCATCAACCCCGTGATCGTTGCGGGCAGGAACAATATTGTAACCCGGTTCTTCGGCGCCGATGGCAGTTGTGGACTGGTGTGCTGACTGTTATTCTTAGTGGACCGTCACCATGCAGGACAACGGAAACTATACTTTGGTCTTGAAGTGAGACGGGCCTACTTGGCTCAGTAAAGGCATCCAAGACGACGTAATAGTGGAAATCATGCCGCTTCCAGCTGAGTGGGTGATTGAGAGACACGACGGCGAATACCTTCGACCCTATGGTCAACTCAGGCTTGGACCGCAGTGCACAGTTCCGCGCCCGGGGCTCAGGTAGGGAATCCAGCTGACGAGGCTGAAACAACGCTGACACGAATTCTATGACATGCGCAGGTCAAACTTGAATCCTGTGATAAGACCCCGAAGAATGGTCAGCTGTGGCACTTCGTTTGTTTTCCTGAGTAGGCTGCGTGAAAGCCGAGAGCGGTCTAGCAAGGAAAGTGTAATTTCAGTATATGTTGTGATAGATCGTGACCGCCTTCTTGCTGTGTATTTCATGGAATCGAGGATTACAAGGCAGTTCCAGTGTCAGTCTCTAATTTCGAATCTCTGGCGGTCGATCCGTCTACTTACTACAGGCGACGTTCAAAGTCAGGTCGACTTAGCCCGGCCGTTGGATCGCACACCCCGGACCCTCGACACGGCATGACGTTCACCGCTAAACCACTGTGTAGTACGCGTCTGCGTTCGACCGTTGTCAGTGGGCGTATGTACTTGTCCCGTTCACTCAGACCTTTCAGCGCCACCGTGGCCATTGTGACAATGACGGCATAGCGGCACGGTGCTGGTCCACGCTGCGTAAATATTATCCAGCAGCTGGCCGGTCTCATGCGAGCGCAAGGGAGACCAACTCCAGACCATGTACAAGGCGCCAGGAACAAAAGCGATTGAGACAGCGAAACCAAAGCGTTCGTCGCCACAGTCGTCGGACACTCGACGAGTTGCGATGTAGCGAGCACGATGCTTCAGAATCGGATTGGCTCGAGAAGCGCGAGAGCCCAGGAATCGCTTAGCGTCTTCAATAGCATCACTGATTCACACGAGGGCGTCATATGTATGGATCGTAATTTGCGATCCGAGCTCGACGCCATGCACTGACCGCCATGCTGACCGCCATGACGAGGCATCTACCAATGAATTATTATGTAATATACCATCTTTGGTAGTTTGTTCACACAAGTATCTTCGCGTTCGCTCGTGAATCTTTTCGCAGAACTGATTTCTGCCCATGCGCAAACAGCTTGACCCTCGAATACCCACTCTCATAACCAAAAATGTCAAGAAGAACCATAGATCTTTCATAGTCTTGGTCG
>JBBPMC010001391.1:0-11232 GCA_038090115.1 Strobilomyces echinocephalus | reverse complement strand
TGGCGCATGGAGTCCCTTGTAATAAATCAGGGAGAACAGAAGAGGTACCGCCGCTGTCAGCCACAGCCGGACCAGAAAATCTGAGACTTTGGGTCCCCTATATACCGGGCTGTAAACATTTCTGTAGACTAAGATCTACTGACACAAGTGACAGCTTTGGCGTCGGTACGTATGACTGATAGTTTCAAGTTTGTTAGTGCGATGTGGCGGGAACAATAATGCATCTGGACTTCACATTTCGAGATGTTCTATATGCTTCGCGCTTATGGGCTTTCTCGTCACGATCCGGGAACACAATGACCAATCAGCGGAGGGGCCAGCCAACAACTTGAACCTGTAATCCATTCATGTGCAACCCACTGTCATCCATATTTGAACCGTGCTGTACCTCTGCCACTCCGCTCATTCCGCTCTACGGGGTCGTTCATTCCGCTCTCTACGGGTCCGCTCCTGCTGTATATTCGAGTTGGACAATGATTTCACAGTTCAGCCCTAGCTCTGCGTATGCATCTGTCTAGATCTAGATACACGCCAGCTACAGCATCGCCGGCCACTCGCTTGTCACGCGGATCAGCATGGAGCTCATGGCGGTGCCAGAAAGGCGCTAGTCCGCAGTGATTGGGGACAATTTACGCGCCCGCGAATGGAATTGATCTGAAACGAAAGGCACGAGATTGAGTCGAGGAACGGACATCAAGTTCGGGCGGGCCACGGTAAGAGCGAATCCACCGATTTAAACTTCGACATTTGCTGCTAGAAGCAGAGTGCGCACACAAGCCCGAGACCGAAACTGCCATTCAAACATGAATACTCTGTCGACCATGGTGAGAGTGCTGTAAGT
This sequence comes from Strobilomyces echinocephalus, assembly GCA_038090115.1. NCBI lineage: Eukaryota > Fungi > Basidiomycota > Agaricomycetes > Boletales > Boletaceae > Strobilomyces > Strobilomyces echinocephalus. The sequence goes on along the minus strand of JBBPMC010001391.1, from coordinate 10,391 downwards.
TTACGCTCGTCTACGGTAGAAGGCAAGAAGACGAGTACTAAGGGGACAGAAATTAGCCTAAAGGAGATAGATAGGAGGGTACGTAATGAGATAAGTTCTTCGCTGTCGGTCGTCGGTCGTCGTTCGAAGAGAGAGAAGATGGGTACTCGATTCGATGATCTACGAAGAGATACATGCCAGACTAAATAGTGCGCACCAAGTGGCATGAGGATGATCATAAGGTAAAGAGGAGAAAGAAAAAGGAAATGATGACGTAGTAAAAAGGGACAATGAAGTTGAAAGGTTATCATTAATGATGACGGGGAAGAAAGAGAAAGGACGCGATATGAGGAGCGTACGTGTGACCATATTCGAGGGCGTTCGAGACCGTTTCTGGCCGTAGACGACCGGCGTTCCCTACAGTGCCAAACCAGTTCGTTGGGTGCCCCTGAATATGAAGTTACATTCATACTAACTTATCGACGGTGACTGGTCCAGGATAGCAGGAAATGTCACCGTGGCATAGGCAAAATAAACAAAGCGATAGTGAAAGAAGGGAAAACATACTTTCCTGATATCTCAGCTAGGTGCATGTCCCAGCTAAGCAAGGGGTAAGATCAGAAGCTGCCAGCCTACGTAAGCTGAGGCACGAAGCGCTCGTAGGGATTAGTCTATGCGTGAGAAGCGGGGTGGGCTCATCGCTTCTTGCTTCAGCCCACGTCGCTTCCCCGCTGCCGCGTACCCGTCTGCGTACCCGTCCGCGCAGCGTAGTCATCGTTACACTCTTTTTCGCCCGCCCGCCTCACCCTCTCACAGGCTGCGGCCGACCTCGATTCCATCTCCTCGTCCGACGCTGTCTCACTCGCTCCAGTCATTCGAGCGTCGCTGTTCGGTGGCCCAACCCACCCTCACAGCTCGCTTTGGTCCGGGTGCAGCTTCGGGCCGGAAAGCCAAAGGCTTTCGCCCGCCCAGTTCCTTCACCTTTCTCCTCATCCATTAGTGCCTCGCGAGCGCCGTCTGACAGCGCTCGCCCTTCGATTATTGTCCACGGAGCACGATACGCATAGACTCATATTAGGGTACTCGACTTCTGGGGACAGACCGGCGAGGGCAATTCCAGTCCCCGGTTTTCCTTCGCGCCGCTCTTACTAGGCTGTTGGCAGGACCGGTGCTCGGCTCACAAGATGGAGAAAGAGAGCGATGTTGCCAACGGATAGAGGTCAGTCTCGTGGTCCCGTTGCGATTCAGAGAAATCCGCAAGCGGAAATACCCACTACCAGCGTGCATCATGACGTTACCGTCAACAGTGCTCCAGCCCCGGTCTGCGAAACCATTTCCTGAAGCCGAAGTTCTCAGCACATATTCTGGATGTGAAAGAAGAGAACAACTTGTCGTGAAGGGAGCGAGAACTGGTGCTGTGCCGGCGGTACATCAATGAGTGAAACCATTGTCTCGTTTCCTTGTCCTTCGCCTAATTTTCATAACCCGTTGCATCGTAACATGGACGGTTGTCGGACGTCGTGGACTGCATTACTACGACACGCCTGTCCACTGGTGTAGTGTCAAACGATAAATTCATCGTCGTGGTGGTGTCCCGTTTGTGGATTATGCTGAGGAGTAGAACTCTCGGACAAGTGCTCAACTTCCGGTAGTAGGTCCGAAAAGCGCTTTCCAATCTCTTCGCATTGCTCTGAAGAGGTCACCTCACGGAGTACGCCGCCAAAGCCGAATCTAGCGCCCAGAAACGCGAGGCGGTCACGTAGTTGTGGGAACTGATCCGAGTTGATAATGGGTTTCTGTGTGGATCTAAGCGTGCCCTGGGCCTTTTGTGTACATCAACCTGGTCTGTGGACAGTGAACTGAAGTTATACGATGAGTGAGTCTGGATTGCGAAGTGAATCGATGTTGGCCATGCTTAGAGTCAGACAACGCCAGGACGGTCATTGACACTGGTCGCGATATTTGGGCACTCGTGTTCTTGGAGGATGGCAATCATATGGTGGCCGAGAAGAAATAATCCGGCAATGGCGTATCGAGGATGGGAGGGAGGTCGAAGATCGGAGACTCACGGGGAGTGGGCATTCTCAAGTGACGGTGATCGCTTTTTCACACGACCACTGGATCCGTCACCATATTTGGAACAGAGCCAGTGGACTCGTCAATGTGCCTTCGCGGCGAAAGAACACTCGAGCTGGGTGAACGAAATCCACGTGTCTCCTGACTCGACCAGATTCGCGACCGCCTCGGAAGACTCATCAGGAATTATTTGGAACATTTCCAACGGGAAGCCACTCTTCCAAGTGCCCCTCCGTCACAGTGATAGCGTGTGGTCGGCGAGATTCTCGCCAGACGGTAATCGCGTCGCCACCGTCGCACAAGAGGGCGAGTTACGGATCTATAATGCACACAATGGCCGGCTGCTTAGCTCCATCGCGGTCGCATTATTCCAGACGGGTCCAATCGCGTGGTCGAGTCCCCAGAACATCTTCGCACCATCCTCGAGATATACCATCAAGCACATTTGCGTCGAAACGGTCACCTTTCTCTCCGAATGGACGATTTACAGATTACAGGTCCATCGTTCTATCCGGGTACAGCAGATTCATCGCTTCCTTCGCAGTTCGTTCGCTCGTGTTCTGGGATGCATCCACGCGTGCCCAATTCGGGTCTATTTTTGATCACCCACAGGCTCTGCGACTCTGCTCGATGGCGCTTTCGCCGTGCAACAACTACCTGGCTACAGCGGAACAATCACCATATATGATCTCAGTCATATCGTCCCCATCACCCATCGGGTTGCCCGGCCCCCTCGCGCCGGATACGGGGCTGATGTTCGCTCGCAGATCGAGGCTCTCAGCGGGGTCCTTCTTGCGCTGGAGCCGCTCGTCGGTTCGTTCTTTGGTAGTCCGGTTCGCGTCTGACTGAATGTATTTCCTTAGACGAGTCGAGTGGTTCGATCGCTCAGTCGTCTCGAACGCAGATCACGCCGCTGGGTATCCCGGACGGCACTTACCGTATGAAAGCAAAGCCGGGGGTCTCGAGGGAGCGCAGGTGGCGCGCCCCACGCTCGGATTGGCACACTAGCGGGGTAAAGGGGCGCAGTGGGGGGATTGGATGACAGCGGGGCGCGAGAAGACGCGAAATGGGACAGTGAACACTGTCTGGGCGCGAGGAGACGCGTGGGGAGCGGAACAGGGAACGGTGGAGGGCACTGCACAACGGTGGGACGCGAGCAGACACGAGAGGGGCGGTGTACCTGTCGGAATGTGCAAGCGTGCGCGCCGCCGAGGTACATATCACGTACGGATTCATTCATTTCATTCATTACTCGGACCACGTCGTATAGTTCCGGACGCCATTGCATACACAGCCAGACGTATTGCATTGCCTACGCGCTTTTTCGGATACATACGATACATTCTGTTGTCCCTTTCATTTTTCATTTACCCCGTTTGATCTAGTAGTTTCTACCTGCCCGTATTTACATAATCGCCCTCGTCCGTAGCCGCCGTCTGTATGGAGGCAACCCCTGACTCTGAGTTAGCAGCCTGACCACCCGTTATGCGTTAGGTTACTATTAGTGATAACCTCACCGTGCCGCCCGGTGTTATGGCTGGGGAATTCGGCAGCCTCGTCTCAGGCCATCTGCAAGGCCGCTGAAATGAACAGCGGCTGCATTGATTGTTACACAGCTGGGCAATGCCCTTCACTCTACCCAGGCGAGAACAAGTTAGGCAAGCGAGGACGGCTCACGAGGTTGGGTGGGCAACCTGCCGTGGCGGCCCGGGGGTTAGTACGCGTTACGTTGCTATCGTTAGCAAGTACATAACTCCCAGTTGATAAAGATCTGCAGTGCAGAACAAGTAACGTTATTGATCCGCGATCATTCTGTGAGTAGCGAGTCCATTTTGAGCCTTCAGATTGTCCTGAGCCTCTAACTGAGCCCAAAAGGTGTCTTGCAGCATCCCACATTTCTGCATTTTGTGTTGATGCAGTGGTGGCAAGCCACGACCTACTATGTACGACTCGGATGCGGCACGCCCCAATTAACGAAAACCTGATGCAGTGGCCGGCAATCAGCATGTGGCGCCTACATGACTTTTTCTGTCGGCGCCGGAGAAGCGAACATAGATCCAAGTCGGGTTAGCTGGGGCCCATCAGTGTTTCAGTGCCCGTCAGGCGCCCAAAGGGCGGAGGTTTCAGCTAAAGTGTCGTACAAGGGTGTTCCGGTCCAATCAGAGCCTTGCATAGCCCTCGCTAAGATCTCTAGAACCTCTGGTTGGCGGATGGGCTCTTAGTATGTCAGTTCAGGCGACTGAATAGCATGTTCCTCGATCAGATGACCTCGCGCACTGACTACCCTGCGGAAAGGTATAAATACATTGCGATTCATCCCCAATTTTACCCAGCACTCGAGCTTACCTTTCATCTCCCGACTCTACACTCGAACACCAGCACGATGCATTTGTCTCTCTCCGCCATCCTCTCTGTCCTGGCTGCGCTGACTGTCGTTGGTGCCTGGCCGGTCGAGAACGTGCAGCGCGACGCTGCTCCTCAGATTCCACCTCCACGGTGACGGCGCTATTATAGGTGCAGCAAGTCTAATTTTTAGATTGAAAATCAGAGCATACTAACGACTTCAACAGCCATGGCAATGCTCATGATGAGCTCGCCCTCGGCAATTGGCAAAGTCGTCATTTAGCTAGGTCAGTCTCCAATCGAGAATTGCGACCCTCTCGGTAACAAGTATGATGTAGATGTTGAATCAAGACTGAAGAGTGAAGTGTATTGTTTTTTGAAGCGATAGTATTAGTATCTATGAAGTTTCTGAGGACGTTGTCGTGGTGAAGAGAATATGAATTACGAGCATGTTTTGACGAATTTGAGGTCAGTGTGGAAGTTGGATTGCCTGGACGATATTGCAAAATCTATGTCTTTCGGCGCGAACCCCGTCTTCTAGACCCTCGTCTTCGAGAACCAGGTCACAGATCCGGTGTTCCCGTTCAAGCTGTCGTCCTCGGGCATCGGGTCGTGTGCCGGCGGTTTCAACTCTGCGCTAGCGACATCACATACGTCTTGGTGACGAAGCAGGTGCGAGTGAGTGAAGCGTCTGCGTACGTGGACGTGCCCCGAAGTAACATCATTTGGAGGGTCCTCAGCAACGTCAGTGCCATCATCGACACCGGCACAACCCTCGTCGTCGGCGTCCCATTGCAGGTTCTCTCCAATCACCCGCAGGCCTTGGTTCTTCCTCGCAATGTAAGTGCTGCAGATTGTGCGATTCGTACTACTGGAGTCCCCTCGTGAATGCATATCGGCGTTGGGTCTTGGAACCCGTGGCAAATTGAACGCAGTAGGTAGAAAAGACGCAAAAACGTACTGGAATGACAACCAAAAGAGAGAGGGAGGGAGTGACAACCGATGTACACCTCGATCGATCGCTTGATCTATTATCGCGTATGATTTTGGACTCGGTACTATAACTGACCAAGTGTGACTTCTCACTACACAAGAAGTTCAGCTGAAACAGAGAGCAGTTCACACTGAGCGTTTCTACTTACCTGAGATAATGTATTCATGGAGAAAGTGGTCAATACGTATCAAATCGGCGCGGGAACGCGAATATTTCTCTTGACAAACTATGAGGGAGAGACTCTGTCCCAAAAAGTTTTGGGCCATCGTAACGGAGCCGACAGCTCACAACACCAGCAGTGTGTGGGAGAGGCTCCGGGGCTGTTGATCCTGTTCGCGCATCTTGTCAGGCATCCCTCTCCGAGAATCAAGGGCGGACTCCACAAGGCATACGGTACGCGCAGTGTAGGGGATAGGTAGCGGTTTCGAGCTAGCGAAAGCTCTCATCAGGGGGCTCCCGCTACCCGACCGCCTCCTTTCGGACCTTTCGTGGACCATTCAGAAAACTTCTACGCCAACAGCGACGGTGCAAGGCCCTGTCGAGATATGGTCGCGATTCGGGCGAAGGTGAGTGGGGAGGGTGACTAACTCCCACGGACCAGCTGGGCGCCCTTCCGAGCGCGCCACGCGCTTTGCGGCACCACACGGACATCATCAAGAATTTCGTCGCAAACTCCTTCTCTCCATTCTGAATCTAGCATGACATCGTCGGGCGATGGAGACCTGACAGAGGAAGAGCTGAGACGCGACGTTACTCCTCCTCGCTGTACCAAGAAACGCATGGACATCGACGAAGATTACTGTCTCTCGATCATTCTAGCACTGGAAAATCAATTCTCGTTCGAGCGTCGGGTTGGTGAACCCTGAATCCAAGACATATTTACCCACCGTCTGATTGTTTCCGTAGACTTTCGACAACGTCACGCCGAGAGAATATGATCTCATATCAGGTGAGCGATTCGACAGCAACGACAAATACCCCAAGTAAGTCTCAATTACCGCGGCACTGAGAACCGCGAGTCACTCCAACTTCGCATAGAATATACTATGACGCCGAGCGTTTCCGTCTCACTGCTATATTTCCCACATCGACCCACCTAGAGTCCATCGATCACTTCGTGGATTGTGTGCGGAGACTTCTCTCACCGTACGAGTCTGATCATGTTGAAATTCGACATCGTTACTGCATGGAAATCTTCGGTGGAGGACTTTCCGTCGCCCCGAACGTGCGCCTGGACTTGTTTCCAAGCTACGACGAATTGGGTTTGGGGATACCTATTTGGGTCGAGGATTGCGGGTGTAGTCGATCTCGCGCAGACATGGAACGCATGCTAGCGCAAGCCGCAAAAAACGAGCCGTGGATCGATGCAGCGTTCATGATCACCATCGACGATGGGGAGGGCATTCTCCCTCGACGAAATCCAGATCATCCGCTTCTATCTCACCGACTCACGAGGGACGTGTTCACTGGTCCGCGTATGACACCGGTCACAAGGTTGCTCCCTGTTGTGGTCGAAAACGAGGTGTGGACTGCCGTCGACTCGGTCGAGTTCTTCGTGTTCCTTCGTGGGGATGACGGAAATTTCAATTTCAAGACCAACGAGGACAACCCGTACGCTGCATGTGGGGTGAGCACGTCAACTTCCTTGGGAACTCGTGGACTGACTAATTGCTGCAGACGTTGCACCCCGTCATCTCTGTCGAAAACGTCACAAGGCTGCTCAACCTCGCCTGTAGACGGCTCCTCGTCATCATTGCCGGAATGATGGAGAGGCACCACGACGCCGATGATGCCAGGATTCAACATCTTCGCAATGAGGCTACAACCATCACGTTGCCAATCAATTGGAACAAATTCTTGTTTTACATTCAACGCTCATTGTATGACACTGCTTTTTCCCGATACAACAAGTGGTTCAGCGGTGAACTCCCTCTTGAACAAACAAACTAAGCCTCCCCTCCCTCTGCCTCAAGGAACCCGCAAAAGAGATCTAGAGCCAAGAAGAAGCGGTGGAATCAGCGTGAGTGAGTTGCGCATGGTCGGGTGACCTAGTGGGGGTCACCGTTTTCGGTAGCTCGGACTTTCCCTGTTGACAAGGAGAGGTCAAAATAACGTATTCTAAGTAGCTCTTGCAATCACGACAGCAGCCCAGTCTGGAAGTTGACACGTCCATAAATGTTCTGCCTTTCGGCTGTTGTCGCAAACGTACCGGATTAAAGACCGTCATGAAAAGCTTCGAGTTGAACTGGAAACTGGACGCGCGCGTAGACGTAGGCTTGAACGGGGGCGCGTCTGACGGGCACAGGGGCCGGACGAGGTGGGACCGTTCTCTACAAGGCGTCAGCACACGAAAACAGAACGTCCAGGAATCTCGAGTGAAATCATAGTGGTGCTCGTACCAGATAGACATGGTGTACGCACGAATCGAGCGCATACAAGCGTTGAATCATGTCAAGACGGGCGTCATCGTCGAGCGTGGCAGAGCGGCAACAGTCGTAGCGTGAATATCCAAAGAAGAAGGGTATCGCTTGAGGATATCCTGAACGCCGTAGAGGTTTCAAAGAACCTGACGTTCGCAGGCAAGTACGAACAATCAATTTCGATCGACTCGGCCTCGTGTTGTTCAGGGCAACCCGGCATTAATGTTCATGGAAACAGGTAAGCGTGAGCATGCAGGTAATAATGATATGTTGTTATACACCTCGAAACCTCTCCACCGATGCCTCGACCCGACGATCTCTCCATGGAACTCACTTCCAAACATCCGCCGCCCCGTGCGGTATCGGGACCATGCCGTTTACTTGCCGCTGGAACGCTCGTAGCTTCGCCATCTCTCCACCCTTGACAAACTCGCCCCGTATCCGTTCATCCACCGCGTGGGTCAACTCCCTCGCTGCAAAACTCGCCTGCGTGTGGAACTGGACTTTGAACAGTAACCCCGACGAGGGTTCCCGCCACCGTACGTCAATGCCCTTGTGCAAGTTGTCGCCGGACCACGTGTTGCGCAGCGCGACGAGAATCAACCCCCGATCCTTGAGTCGTTCGACGTCCCTACGGGCTCCAGCGACGTATTCGCCCTCTTGGTACTGCAGGGTGAAGCGCACCGCGTCGGGTATCGCAGCCAGCCCTTGGGTCGGCGTGTGCCCGGGCGCTTGCTGCAGCTGACGCGCGATCTTTGTTTGAGCCGGTTCGCATCCTTGAACCGTTGGTCGAGGCTGACCAGGCGGCGCCCTTGTTCCTCGGCCTCGACGTCCCGCAGCAGGGGAAAGATGATCTGTTCGCCGATCTCGCGAACGAACATGCACCCCCGGTCGACCTCGTCGCTCTGAGCGGGGTTCAACCGCGCGTGGCGCCATGCGAGGTTGGTGTAGGGTGGGCGTACAGGTGGTACGCCGGCAAGGTGCGTGGGTTTGTGGAGCACGGCGTTTTTAAGGAAGCGGTATGGAGCGAGCAATGCGGCTGCGATCAAGGTCGCAGCGACGGGAATGACGGCACCGTGACGGAGTGGTCGATAGGCAAGTGCACGGCGATCGTTCGCGATGAGTTGCATGACCTGATCGGCGGCATTCATATGCGGCCTCGGAAGAGCGACGCTCGAGGGGGACTCACCAGCTTCGACAGTCGGCTTGGAGGTGTGGGGCCAGAGGAGCTAGGGGAGCTGGGGAAGTGAGGCAGCGCTGCGCCGCCCCCTTCTTAAGCACTGCGTGCGCGTGTGGCGCGAGGGCGCCCCCGGCTCTGGTTCGGTTCCCTAGAGGTTCGGATTCGGAAGAGTGAGGCTTTGAAAGCTTCTCAGATAACAACATCGTGACGAGTCGCTGATACCGGTCTCCGGTCCACCCGGAATCGGGTGCGTTTTCGGCACCTGACCACGATCGACCCGATTCGTCGAGCGCAGTGCTTGGGCGACGAATCCGACGACGGTATCGCCAGCGCCGGGCCAGTTTCTGTAACTCGCCGCTGGCAGCCAAACATCATGAATGATGCATCCTGTCAAGGGAAAGCTGCTTAGCTGCGTACGGGCGTCCTCTCGTCGCTGAATATTGCTGTCTTTGTTGTAGGCGCTGTGACGCTTGCGTCACTGGGGATCCTCGCGAGTTTGGATCAGGTCTGAACCCCACCAAAGTGGGAAGACAGGGAAATCTTCTTGGATGTTGAGCTCGACGATGTCGTGGTGAAAGTACTACAGTTGCGGACAGCCGAACTCAACTAAATTAGTTGACGAGTTTTACTGGCATCACGACATGATCAAAAGTCTCCGAAACTGTATATTCGTGCTACTAGGAGTATCTACGTGACAATTGCACGAGCCATTTCCCCAAATTCTTCCAAAACATGGGTTTGACCCCCAAAAAATTGGCGCAGTGCAAAAAAAATCGCTAAAAATACAGAAAAATGCGCAAACGACTCCCTTTGCTGATCTATGCGTGATCCCATCAAAAAAATTGTATGTCAAATGGTCGAAATGGGAGTTAAAAAAAGGGAATTACTGCAGGTAAAACCTTATCATGTTAGTTAGTTAATACAGTATTGAGTAATGAGTAGGTCCATGTCGTCCTCTGACTCAGAGTCATCTTAGGCAGAGGGAGGCAACGAGAGCGGAGGGGTGCACAAACGAGTTTTCCGGTGCACAGCGATGCTGTCAAGCGGACATCGTACCCTCGCATGCGACCCCGACGACTTCGAGTGATTTGAAGGGGCAGGTGTTCCCAGACGGGGCGGTTCTAATAGCGAACTGGTCCGCGAGGACGAGCCTGGGTGTGTGTGATGCTCGAGAACATCAGTTGGGCATGACGGGGATGACTGGCGAGCCCGAGCGCTCGATCAAACTCTGGGTGGTATGAACAGGCACGAGAGGCGGTGAACGACAGCGGGGCGCGAAGAGGCGTGATGGACGAGACGTTAGACGCCGGTCGGGAGCAACGGGAGCGAGCCCTCGCGTTTGATCAGACACGCAGGTGGCGTAAATGAGCACGAGAAGGTGGTAAACGATGGGGGGGCG
>JBBPMC010001390.1:0-11246 GCA_038090115.1 Strobilomyces echinocephalus | reverse complement strand
GTCACGGTCCCTCGTGGCGATTCTCCATAGGCAGTGGCCGAGGTCTTTGTTGTCGCACCTTCCAAAGTCGGAGGGACACGTGACGAAATTTGAGATTCGCCAGAGCACGGTTGTCCGGCTTTCCATATGAGAACGTTCCGAGGGCACAGCAATCGGGTGCGTGCAGTGGACGTCTCGGCGGACGCGACAAAAATTGTCACCGGATCGGACGACAAGACTGCCTGTGTCTGGTCGCTGTCGACAGGCGACCTGCTCCTCGGAGGATGGAAACACGCCGACAAGGTCATCGCTGCCAAGTTTTCACCTGATGGTCGGCTCGTTGCCACCGCCACGTCTACCCATGCCTCCGTTCAGGTCTACGACGAGGACGGCCGGAGCCTTTTCAACGTCGCGATTCGAGTTGGCTCAGTTCGGAACAACTCCATTGCCTGGTTGAACAACGGAATGCGACTCTTCGCGCTGTCTCGTGACGGGAACATTCACTTTCTCAGCGCCTTGACTGGGAAGACCCTCTTGAAATGGACCATTCACAGCACCAAGGATACCAGGTGCATCCCCGTAGCGAGCAACGACGTATTCGTCGCTGCCTCGGCTGGTTCTTCAGTCTCGTTATGGGACACTGTGACACAAGAGCAAGTCGGATCTGTCATCGAGCTCGACCATGATGTCTGGTCTCTGGCTATATCGGACGGCCGTGATCTCGTGGCCGGTGGAGACAAAATGGTTTCCATACATAACCTGGGGGATGTACTTCTCTGGACCTGTGTGAGTGGATACATCGTCTGGTGGTCTCAGACTTGATGATAAATTACTTTATCTTAGATGCTGTCTGCAGGTGCGTCGAAGTTTCCCTCACTTATCCGTCGAGAGTATTCACACGTACCAGATGAAAACATTGCGCGTCTAGAAACCATGAATGCACAGCTCCGTCGCGAACTCGGCGTCGCTGGACGTACAGCCGAGGAGCAAAATAAGCTGCTAAGTACTTCATTGTTGCCATGGACCTAATTCAGTTGATGACTGTGTCCACCAGATACCGAAAACGCGCAGCTCAAACGAGCTGTCGAGAAGCTTCACGATGATCTCCTTGTTGCATCCTCTCAGATCTCCGAGAACCAGGAAGAGTATGAGAAAGAAACCAATGGGCTGCAGTCTGAGATTGAGCAGTGGAAGACTTCGTATGCTGAAAAAGAAAAGGAACTGGTCACCGCGCTCGGGACCCTGGAGGAGCTCCAGCGCAACCGATCGGAGACAGTAGAGCTGACACCCTCCTCTCCGATACGATACCAAGCGCAATCCAATGTTCACTATGGCATAGCATGCGCACTACCCGTCGACACAGACGACGAGGAACACCTCCGGAGGAGAGACCAATGGGAAATGGACCCCACCGGCGATTGGTACGTTCCAGGATTCTTTGAGTCCAAAATCCGCGTGGTAAGCCTTCTTTTTCAGACGGTTCGCTGTATTCTAATACCACTCCGAGGGCGATGATCATCCCCACCAGGAGAGAGAGTTCCGGGACGCATTTTCGCTCATCAGTGAAGACCCCGCAGACTTTACCAAGCAGACGATGCGCATCGCGTGCTATCGGGGCGCGTTGTCGGACCCAAAATGGCTAGATGAAGATGGAGGCAAGTATCTCGTTCCACCATCCTCGTGATCCCTATTTGAAGCGGGACATGTAGAATCGTTCTCGATCGTTTGCACGATCCACGTCGATCTGAACGAAGCGACGAGGGATGTAGTGATGAAGAGGGACGAATCCGGGGACGCCTATTACCAACTCGACTACGACATGATCGTGTCGTTTGGACTGTCCGATATTCGCGCGGAAGTATGCTGGTTCTCGGAGGTAAGCTACCCAAACGGCATCTCCTCTACTGATTCCTGAATCGGTTTCTTGCAGAGCTGCGAGCGACGGTGAGTCCCGAGTATCCGTGACACATACTGGCTCACTCGGTCCTCAGAGTACCTGCGAGAGTCACGTACGATGAATGAACTTTGCTCGGGTCATGGTTCGTCGATTTCACCCTCTGTTTTTTCTTGCTCCTTGTTGACGACGGAGTGCAAGCTTCGATGCATGCTTTGTCTGCTATATCACATACATGTATTTTCTATTGACTCGTCCTCGAACTGAATGTACCTTGTTTCTCCTGTGAACGACGTTGCGCGCTTGAACGTCGGGCGGGCAGCCAACGCCGTTACTCGGTTACATAGACGTGCTGATCCTTCCAGACAACATACGGACTCGTTGTGCGGGATCGTGCACGACTGATTTTTTTTCCCGCACATTCGGCCGTCAATTGCCCAACGTCCATTCGTCCAATTCTCGGAGAGTCGATAAGAAGAAGACCCACGTACGCAGACTCGCGTACGATAAATCCTTTTCATGTCGTGCGGGATGTGGGCGCGTTCGCCGCATGTCCATCCACGTCCCATCCCCTAGAATCGACAGGGAAACAAAGCAACAAACAGATCGTGACGCGTCCATCTACGTCATCTTCCCCTAGTTAATCGTACGCCGACACTGGCCATCGACAGGCAGACCTAGTCCTGAACGAACTCCTTGCCGTCGTAGTATGTACCCCTCTGACCCATATGCGTGAGCCAAACGCCTCGCCCGTGATGAGGTCCAGATTTTACTCACTCCTGCACTCGTAGGACGCTTCTTGCCGTTCGCGCGTGAGCGTCAGCGACTTCCTCAGCCATGGGACTCGAAGGACGCACCTCGCGGACGAGCGGCCCATGAAGAAGTGAGCCCAGCGACAGCGACCAATTCACTACTACGTCCAGAACTATCATCGGCATCGATGGCGTGCTGAGTGGAGGGCAAATAGATAAGGAGAAGCGCCAAGGAACGATGTGGTCCTGAATGCCAGTGATGAGACAACACGTGCACGACAGGTAGCTTGGCTGCGTTCATCCTTTGACCTGGCGCCTCCACGAAACATGTCTTCCAACGTACTGCAATCGAAAGACGGTAAGTATCGGAAGGGCGATCGAATCAATGACGCTGACGCTGACGCGAACACGAGAGCCAACTCGGGCAGAGGACGGACCTTCCTCAAAGGCTAGCCGCCGGAGCGAATCCACGGCGATCGCGACGAGTACTGGAGAATCGAGTGGACAAAGTTCCTCTTCTCGCACTGCTCATGGTCAGCGAAGGCGAAAAGAACAAGACATCCGTTGTCCAGAGCGTGTATACTGCGTCGCATTCATCGATGACGGGGAACACATTGTGAGCGGGGACACTAGTGGGAAGATTCGGTATTGGCAGGTGGACGACGCCAGCGAGGTGGGTGCGCCGATGGACGCGGGGAGTCCTGTCAGCTCCATGGCGGTGTCATGCGATGGCAGATGGATTGTCAGCGGGACGACGAGCGGCACTGTGCAGCTCTGGAACGCAGAGACGCGAAAGAAAGTGCGAGAGACCAAAGGACACTGCGATTGGGTGTGGGCAGTGGACGTCTCGCCAGACGGGACAAGAATTGCCACTGGGTCGGACGACAAGACTGCTTGCGTGTGGTCGCTGTCGACCGGCCACCGACTGCTCGGTCCTTTGGAACACAAACACTGGCTTGTTGCTACAAAGTTTTCGCCAGACGGTCGTCTTATTTCTACCGCCACGTGGAGACACGACTCTGTTCGCGTCTACGACCAAGACAGCCTCCTCTTCGACGTTCCAATCTCAGTCGGCTCGGGTCAGAACAATTCCCTGGCCTGGTCGAGCGACGGAAAGCAACTCTTCGCCCTGTCTAACGACGGAAATATTCACTCTCTCGACGCCGCTACTGGAAAGAGATTGTCGATATGGACTATTCACAGTACTGAGGACGCTAGATGCATCACTCTGACAAGCAACGGCACGTTTGTCGCTGCCTCCGCTGGTTCGTCGGTCTCGTTCTGGAACACGACTACACGACAGCACATCGGATCTGTCGTCGAGTTCGACCATCCGGTCTTGTCTCTGGCTATATCGGACGACCATGACCTCGCGACCTGTGGAGGCACGTCCGCGGTTTCCATCCGCGACCTGAGGGACATCATTCCCCTGTCCTACGTGAGTAAACTTTGGTTCGTTCGGTAGTCTCTGACCCCAAGTTGAACTACTTTCCCCTAGACATTGGACCTATGTACGTTTGAACCCACTGCCGTTTGTACGTTGGAAGCATTCACCTATACCAGACGACGACAATGCACGCCTCAAAAAAATTGTTGAAGAACTTTGCACAGCTAAATATGCAGCCGAGGAACAAAACAAGCTACTACGTGTGTTCCCTGTCGCATTCGCTCGCTCCTTCGTTGACGACCGTACCTATTAGGTGACGAAATCGCCCAGCTTATGCAATGCAACGAAAAGCTTCGCGACGACTTGTCCTTCCACATATCCGAGACCCAATCTGAGATCAAACAGTGGAAGACTTTGTATGCCGACAGAGAAAAAGAACTGACCACCGCGCTCAAGATGCTGGAGGAGCTCCGGCGCAACCAATCGGAGACAGTACAGTCGACACCTTCCTCTCAGATACGATACCAAGCGCAGTCTAACGTACTGTATGGCGTAGCATGTGCGCTACCCGTCGACATAAACGACGAGGAGCACGTCCGGAGAAGGGACCAGTGGGAAATGGACCCCACTGGGGATTGGTATGTTCCGGGATTCTTTGAATCCAAAGTCCGCGTGGTAAGCTTTCTTTTTCGGACGATTCGCTGTATGCTAATGTCGCTCCGAGGGCGATGATCCCCGCCAAGAGAGAGAGTTTCGGGATGCATTTTCGCTCATCAGCGAGGATCCCTCAGACTTTACCGAGCAGACGATGCGCATCGCGTGCTATCGGGGGACGTTGTCCGACCCGAAATGGCTGGACGAAGATGAAGGCAAGTATCTCGTTTCCCCGACCCCCCGATCTCGATCTGAGGCTGGGCATGTAGAATCTTTCTCGATTGTGTGTACGATTCATATCGATCTAAACGAAGCGACGAGGGACATAGTGATGAAGCGGGACGAATCCGGGGATGCCTATTACCAGCTCAACTATGACATGATCGTGTCGTTTGGGCTCACGGAGATTCGTGCGGAGGTAT
Source organism: Strobilomyces echinocephalus (assembly GCA_038090115.1). Classification (NCBI taxonomy): domain Eukaryota; kingdom Fungi; phylum Basidiomycota; class Agaricomycetes; order Boletales; family Boletaceae; genus Strobilomyces; species Strobilomyces echinocephalus. The sequence continues at coordinate 6,158 of JBBPMC010001390.1, read as the reverse complement.
GTTGGTTCTCGGAGGTAAGCGACCAGATCGGTGTCCTACTCTACTATTTCCTAAGTTGTCTTCTTAGCAGACGGGCGAACGACGGTAAGTCTTACTTGCTGGTGGTCGCGGCGACGTCCCGACTCACTCGACCCTCAGAATACCTGCAAGAGTCACGTACGATGAATGAACCCTGTTTTAGCTTGCTCCTTGTCGACGATGGACTGCAAGCTTCGATGGATGCTTTATCTGCTATGTCATATACATGTATTTTCTATCGATCCATCCCTGAACTGAACGTACCTTGTTTCCCCTACAAACGACGTTGCACGCCTGAATGTCGGACGGGATCATGTACTAGACGGTGATTTCCTTGCTGCACGTTTGGCGCGTGGCTGGCCCAACGTCCATTCGTCCAACTCTCGGAATCGATCAGAAAAGAAGAGAGTCCAACGTACGTACGCAGACTCACGCACAATAATCCTTTCCGCGCTGTGGGCGCGTTCACCGGATGTCCCTCCACGTCCCGTTCTCAGAATAGAACAGGCAAAAAAAGGTGATGAACAGATTGTGATGTGTCCATCTACGTCCCCTAGTTACTTTGTATGCCGACACTGGCCATTGAGAGGCAGACCTTGTCCTGAACGAACGCCTTGCTGTCGTATGTATGTACCCCTCTGACGCGATCCCTGCCGCGTGCGTGAGCCAAACGCCTCGCAAAAATCACGACTCGCCCATGATGAGATCAAGATTTTACATGCTCCTGCGCTCGTTGGACGCACCTCGCGAATGAGTGGCCCATGAAATGAGCCCAGCGACGGCGACCAATCCACTACTATGTCCAGAACAATCCTCGGCATCGACGGCGTGCTGGGTTGAGGGTAAATTGATAAGGAGAAGCGCCGAGGAACAAAGTGGTCCAATATGTCTGAATCGATAAGAGGACACGTGCATGAAAGGTGACTTACGCTCAAGGGACGTTTCACGTGTTCATCCTTTGACCTGACGCCTCCATGAAACGTGTCTTCCAACGTACTGCAGTCACAGGACGGTAAGCACCGGAAGGACGATCGAATTGGTGATGCTGACGTGAACACAAGAGTCGGCTCGGATGGAGGACCGACCTTCCTCGAGGACTAGTCGCCAGAGCGAATCCACGGCGATCAGGGCGAGTACTGAAGAACCGAGTGGACAAAGTTCCTCCTCCCGTACTCAGGTTCAGCGAAGGCAAAGAGAACCAGTCGACATTCGCTGTACAGATCATATATGCTGCATCGCTTTCATCAATGGCGGGGAGTACATTGTGAGCGGGGACGCTGGCGGGAAGATTCGGTATTGGCAGGTAGACGACGGCAACGAGGTGGGTAAGCCGATGAACGTGGGGAGTCGTGTCTGCTCTATCGCAGTGTCGCAAGATGGCAGATGGATTGTAAACGGGACAAAAGATGGCACGGTACAGCTCTGGAATGCGGAGACTCGAAAGAAAGTGCGAGAGATCCGAGGACACCGGGATTGGGTGTGGGCAGTGGACGTCTCGCCAGACGGAACGAGAATCGCCACCGGATCGGACGACGAGACTGCTTGCGTGTGGTCGCTGTCCACCAGCCAGCGACTTCTTGGTCCTTGGGAACACAAACACTGGGTCGGTGCTACAAAGTTTTCGCCTGACGGTCGTCTCATCGCCACCGCCACCTGGGACTACTATTACAGCTCTGTTCGGGCCTACGACAAAGACGTCCTCCTCTTCGACGTTCCAATCTCAGTCGCCTCAGGTCGGAACAATTCCCTCACCTGGTCGAGCGACGGAACGCAGCTCTTTGCCCTGTCTCGCGACGGAAACCTTCACTCTCTGGACGCCGCTACTGGCAAGACATTGTCGAGATGGACCATTCACAGCACTGAAGATGTTAGGTGCATCGCTCTTGCAAGCAACAGCACGTTTATTGCTGCCTCCGCTGGTTCGTCTGTCTCGTTCTGGGACACGACGACACAACAGCAAATCGGATCTGTTATCCGGTTCGACCATCCGATCTGGTCTCTGGCTATATCGGACGACCATGACCTTGCGACCCACGGAGGCACACCGGCGATTTCTATCCGTTACCTGGCGGACATCCTTTCCCCATCCCACGTGAGTAGACTTTGGTTCGTCCGGTTGCTTGACTCGATGTTGCACTGCTTTCTCTTAGACGCGGAACTGCCATGACCTAGCGAATGCTGAGCGTGCGGCCGAGGAGCAAAACCAGTTACTATGTTTGTTCCCTGCCAACCTCACCCGAGATGACGAGATTGCGCAGCTCAAGCGAGTCAACGAGAATCTTCGCAATGACGTGGTCGCTCTGTCCTCTCAGATCTCTGAGAACCAGGAAAAGAACGAGGTGCTGCAATCCGAGATCGATCAGTGGAAGATATCGTGTGCCGACAAAGAGAAGGAACTGGAGGAGCTGCGGCGGAACCAATCGCAGACAGTACAGCCGACTCCCTCCTCTAAGATACGATACCAAGCGCAGTGCAATGTTCATTATGGCGTTGCCTGTGCGCTGCCCGTCGACACGAACAACGAAGAACACCTCCGGAGAAGGGACCAGTGGGAAATGGACCCCACTGGCGATTGGTATGTTTCGGGATACTTCGAATCCAAGGTCCGCATGGTGAGCTTTCTTTTTCGGACGGTTCGCAGTATGCTAATGTCGCTCCGAGGGCGATGACCCCCGCCAAGAGAGAGAGTTCCGGGACGCATTTTCGCTCATCAGCGAGGATCCCTCAGACTTTATTGAGCAGACGATGCGCATCGCGTGCTATCATGGCGCGTTGTCGGACCCGAAATGGTTAGACGAAGATGACGGCAAGTATCTTATTCCCCATCTTCACGATCACGATGTGAAGTGGGACGTGTAGAATCATTCTCGGTCGTGTGTACGATTCACGTCGATCTGAGCGAAGCGACGAGGGATGTAGTGATGAAGAGGGACGAGTCCGGGGACACGTACTACCAGCTCGACTACGACATGATCGTGTCGTTTGGACTGTCCAACATTCGCGCGGAAGTATGCTGGTTCTCGGAGGTGAGCTGCCCGGTCGATGCCTGAACTATTTACTGAGTCGACCGCTTTACAGACAGGAGAACGACGGTGAGTATTACTGGCTGGTGGTCGTGGTGACGTATCTGTTAACTTCGGTTTCAGAGTACCTGCGAGGATCGTGTACGAGGAATGAACATTGATCGCCGTGCCATGACTCGTCGCCAGCTCTTTTCCTTGTTGGTGACGAACTGATGTTCATCCGAAAACAATGCCATGTACTTTTTCCCTACCATTCTGATCATTCCAGACATCCAGACTCGCGTATATGTGCACTGATATATGCATGTCGCTTACATCATTCGTCCGCTCACGCGGATCATCGTCCCACCCCGAGTCCAACAGAAAAGAAAAGAAATCAGTGAACTGATTGCGACCGCCGTCGGCGATCGACCCTCTACATCGTAGACCATCGAGAGGAGCGGCACCGAGCCTAGTCCTGAACAAACCCCTTACCCTTGTACCCCTCCGACGTGATCCCTATCGCGCGTGTGAGCCCAAGCCGAACCCAGGTCGAATGACAGCGAGACTCGCCCGTGATGGGGATCCAGATTTTACCCTCGCGTGCACTCCTTGAGCGCTTCTTACCATTCGCCCGTGAGCATCTTTGGCGGGAGTGGTGCTGCTGGGGAGGTCAGCGACCAAAACTCAGAGAACACGCGAACGACCAATCCGTCACTACGCCCAGCACGATCATCGGCATCGTCGCGATCGATAGCGGCCTGGGTTGGGGGCAAATCGATAAGGAGAAGCGCCTGAGAACGAAGCTGTCCTACAACGTAAGAATCGATAAGAGGACACGTGCATGATGAACGACTTCGATAAAGGCGTACGCTGAATCCTTTGACCTAACACCTCCACGAAATATGTCTTCCAACTTACTAGGTTCGAAAGACGGTAAGCACTGGAAGGACAATCGAATTGTTGATGCTGATGCGACCACAAGAGTCGGCTCAGATGGAGGACAGACCTTCCTCGAGGACTAGTCGCCAGAACGAATCAACGGCGATCACAAGATTCACAACGAGTACTGGAGAATCGAGTGGACAAAGTTCCTCTTCCCATACTACTCAGGCTCAGCGAAGACGAAAAGAACCAGTCGACATCTGTTGCCCAGATGTATACTGCGTCGCTTTCATCAATGACGGGGAGCACATTGTGAGCGGGGACGCTGACGGGAAGATTCGGTATTGGCGAGTGGACGACGGCAGCGAGGCTGCGCTGATGTACGCTTGGAATCCTGTCACCTTCATGGCGGTGTCACGCGATGGCAGATGGATTGTCAGCGGCCCGACGACGAGTAGCGAGGTGCAGATCTGGAACGCAGAGACGCGAAAGAAAGTGCGAGAGATCCAAGGACACCGCAATTTGGTGCGTGCAGTGGACGTCTCGGCAGACGGGACGAAAATCGCCACCGGATCGGAAGACAAGACTGCTTGTGTGTGGTCGCTGTCCACCGGCCGCCGACTTCTCGGTCCTTGGAAACACGAACACTGGGTCGTTGCTGCAAAGTTTTCGCCTGACGGTAGTCTCGTCGCCACCGCCACGTGGAGGCACTCTGTTCGCGTCTACGACCAAGACGGCCGCTGCCTCGTCAACGTTCCAATCTTAGTCAGCTCAATTCGGAACAATTCCCTCGCCTGGTCGAGGGACGGAAAGCAACTCTTCGCCCTGTCTAGCGACGGAAACATTCACTCTCTCGACGCCGCTACTGGCAAGACACTGTGGAAATGGACCATTCACAGCACAGTGGACGTTAGGTGCATCGCTCTGACAAGCAATGGCACGTTTGTCGCTGCCTCCGCTGGTTCTTCGGTCTCGTTCTGGGACACGACTACACGACAGCAAATCGGATCTGTCGTCGAGTTCAACCACCTGGTCTTGTCTCTAGCTATATCGGACGACCATGACCTCGCGACCTGTGGAGGCACGTCCGTGGTTTCCATCCGCAACCTGACGGACATCCTTCCTCCGTCCTACGTGAGTAAACTTTAGTTCGTTCGGTGGTCTCTGACTCGAAGTTGGACTACTTTCCCTTAGACATGGAACATAAGTACGTTGGAATCGCTCTCGTTCGTACATCGGATACATTCACCATTCACCCGTACCAGACGGCAACAATGCACGCCTTGAAAAGATTGTTGAAGAACTCCGCACAGCTCGACATGCAGCCGAGGAACAAAAAAAACTACTACGTGTGTTCCCTGCCGCATTCGCTCGCTGATTCGTTGACGACCGTGCCCACATTAAACCCAGGAAAATACGAGAAGGACACCAATGAGTTGCAATCTGAGATCGAGCAATGGAAAACTTCGTACGCCGACAAAGAAAAAGAACTGATCACCGCGCTCGAGATGCTGGAGGAGCTCCGGCGCAACCAATCGGAGACAGTACAGCCGACTCCCTCATCTCAGATACGATACCAAGCGCAGTCCAGTGTTCATTATGGCGTAGCCTGTGCGCTGCCCGTTGACACAGACGACGAGGAACACCTCCGGAGGAGAGACCAATGGGAAATGGACCCTACTGGTGATTGGTATGTTTCTGGACACTTCGAATCCAAGGTCCGCGTGGTGAGCTATCTTTTTCGGACGGCTTGCTGTATGCTAATACCGGTTCGAGGGCGATGGTCCCCGCCAGGAGAGAGATTTTCGCGATGCATTTTCGCTCATCAGTGAGGACCCCGCAGACTTTACCGAGCAGACGATGCGCATCGCGTGCTATCATGGCGCGTTGTCGGATCCGAAATGGTTGGACGAAGATGACGGCAAGTATCTTATTCCCCATCTTCACGATCACGATCTGAAGTGAGACATGCAGAATCATTCTCGATCGTTTGTACGATTCACGTCGATCTGAGCGAAGCGACGAGGGACGTAGTGATGAAGAGGGACGAGTCCGGGGACAACTATTACAAGCTCGACTATGACATGATCGTGACATTTGGGGTCACGAACATTCGGGCGGAAGTATGCTGGTTCTCGGAGGTGAGCTATCCGATTGATACGTCTACTTGTTTACTGAATCGACCGTTTTACAGTCAGGAGAACGACGGTGAGTCCGCTGCCTGGTGGTCGCGGTGACGTATCTGCTGACTTG
>JBBPMC010001389.1:0-11251 GCA_038090115.1 Strobilomyces echinocephalus | reverse complement strand
TGTCCCACTTGGCGTGTCGGTTGTGCACGACGTGCTGGGTGAAGTAGCCCGTCTGTAGACTGCCCGCAATCTCGTAAAAGTTACCGATGCCGCGCTTCGTCGAGGTCGGGATGAAGATCGCCCAGTGGAGGAGTCTGTTCCGGCCGTCCGCGCGGTCGCCACGGGAGAATTGAGCGATCCTGATCGGGAGGTGGCCTCGAGGAACCTGAATCGAAGGGTGGACGATCTTGTACTCTGGTTTTGACGAAGGTGCGAGACTCGAGACGTAGGCTGTGTTGAGTGATCAGCGAAATGTTGTGGAAGGGGAGAGCAGTGCAGACTTACCCCTGTAGACGGCCATCAACTCGGGGGAATTGCTGCAAGGCGGCATCGCGAATGATTGTTATCGAATCTGGGGAGGTAGAAGTGATGACTTTTCACCGACCTTGGCAGGACATTTTATATCGCAGGTTCGCCCAGCTTGTGGTCTGTTCGTGTGGGCGAACAATAGGAATGTGGACCCGTTTTTCTCTTGCTTCCAGCAGTTTCAGTCGCCCTGCAGGTAAGACAGACGTTCAACGCTTTGACACCTCGACCCGAAAGAGAGATCTGCCACCGAGCTCAGATCTTCCAAAGACATGCGATACGATTGGCGTAGAAGTGTGGTCTTCGCAAATGATTGACTATAGTGCGATGAAAGAGGTGGGCCGACACCTTTATTCTGACCCTTCTTCAGTGTGGGCTGTGGGAAAGGTGGCGTGGATATGAAGGGGTCTAATGGATACCGCTGAATCGAAATAAGGAAGGCACCGGGTGCGTCGTAACTGTGAGCCGCTTCATGTGTGAAGAGTGGAAATTGGATCGGGGACGCAAGAGCAGACCTTTGCGTGAAAGCCTGATGAGTGGCAACGGACTAGTAACCCACAGGTGACTAAGAACACCTTTGTGCCGTATCACGTAAGTCTCTGCAACTTGACTAGCACAAAGCACACCCTTTGAGCCGCGAATCTTGACTCTGGTGGCTCGCGTCCAGCTCCACAGAACCTCGGCTTGCACAGGGACCTAACACAGTCAGAAAGGCGTCGTAATCAGTGAAATAGATCTGCGGCACGCAGGATCCAGGCGCCTGGGCTATCTGTCGATTCCATCTGGTGGGTGGAAACGGATAAGATGGAATAGGACGTACTGATTGGTCAAAGTTGGGTTGAGGTCTGTGGTTTCAAGTGATCTTGGTCACGACCGGGTCCTACACCTAAGGTGACAAGGATTGTGCGCAGAAGTATGAATCTTCCTAATCGCCTAGTTGTGTCGGTTTTTGTACACTAATAACTCGACAAGCGTCGAATGTGGGGTGAATTGGAGAGTAATACGTCTCGGAGGAAACGATCAGCAAATTTAGACTAAGAAAGAGGGATAGGTTCATCTTACTGAGTAGGATATCTCCGTGACTGTCCAGCCACGCCCGCTGTCTCCCTCGTCTGACTCTGAGTAACAGTCGTTGGCATGTTAGTGCACTGCCGTCTACATGAGTCGCGGAGGGCTTTCGATGGATGGATAGACGTACGAAAACCGTGAAGTTGATTGAATTTTTCAGGTCCTCGCTCACGGTGCTGCTCTTAGAAGCCCGGTTTTCTCGCGGTTCGAGGGCACCGCCACAAGTCCTACGATCCGCACCATGCTGGCTGGCCCAGACGGAAGGGAAAGGGATGGCGTGATAGAAAGCCCGAAGTTCAAGCTACACAGACCAGTTCTCAAGAACATAAACAGGCGCAGAAAAGATCTGTCCTCCTTTGTATCAGGTTAGATCATACAAGAAGGTTCGCTCACAAGAAATGCCCGGCACGCGACGGGGTACTAGTACGTTGGGTCGATCTAGCAGATGTGGCGCTCATAAATGTACATAGAGGGTGGTTCACCATCTGCTGGGATACAAAAGAAAACTTGGGTGCAGGCCTGGACCACTGACAGGACCGAGTCGACAGTAATATGCGTTTCCCTCTACCGAGATGACCCTTGCGACGGACTACCACCTACGCGGCACACCGAATTGCCATCTCCCCATCACGCGATCAACGTCGACGCGGTGTTGGCGTCGTACTTGAAGTTTGGCTGAATGACCTGCTTGGTCTTGTAGTACCTCGCCAGTCTGTGGATCCGACTCTCGATGAGGATGAGACGGAACTTGGAGTCCTTGTCTTTCCTGTTGACTTCCAGGTGTTTGCGGACCGAGATGGCTTTTTTGATGAGGTGATAAAGGTCTTCGGGGACGGTGGGCGCGAGGCCTGTCGCGGGGCGCGGGTCACCGATCAGGGATCGTTCGCGCAGAGGCGCGCACGCACCGTGGCTCTTCAATATCCGGAGGATCTTGTTTCCGGTGACGAAGCGCACCTGGGGAATGCCATGCGAGTCACGGAGGGCGACGCCAATCTGGGACGGGGTGAGACCCTTGCGGGCGAGCTTGGTGATGTGCTCGACGACTTCTTCAGGGGTGGTCTTGAGCCACGACGGTGGGGTGCGGCGGTATGGAAGGGCAGAGGAGGCTGGGCAGAGTTCAGCGCTGGACCGTACGAGCGGGGCGTGCTCGACGACGTACAGATACCCTTTCCGGGAGCGTGCATACGACCCATGGTTGCTCTGCGAACTAGTCAGGAACGTCGCGGATGACGATCGCGACGGACACACCGATTTTGGGGGGGAAGGCGGCTACACTTGAGTCTTGAGGATGTCCTTGAACGAGGATGACAGCATGCGTGACATTTGTGGCTTGTCACGCTGTACAGTTGCAAACCTTATTTCGCTGGTCAGGACAGTTGCACGCCATCATGTGAGTCGGTCCACCTCGTTCTCGCCGACGACGCTGACAACAGCAAAGCATGAAGCTCAACATCGCCAGTGAGTACATGCCCCAGGTCGTCCGTCCAGACTCTCACCGTCGCGTGCAGATCCCGCGACCGGCCAACAAAAGACCGTCACCCTCGACGAGGAGCGTCGCTAGTACGTCCAAGCGCCATTTCGCCTCGTGCCTCCGTCTCACTCCTACAAAGCCGCATCTTTTTCGACAAGAAAATCGCGCAGGAAGTCGAGGCGGATTCCATCGGCGACGAATGGAAGGGCTACATCGTCCGCATCACGGGCGGAAACGACAAGCAGGGGTTCCCCATGAAACAGGGTGTCCTTCTCCCCCACCGTGTTCGTCTCCTCCTCTCCGATGGACACTCGTGCTACCGTATCCGTCGCAAAGGCGAGCGCAAGCGCAAGTCCGTTCGTGGCTGCATCGTCGGTCCCGACATCGCCGTCCTCTCCCTCGTCATCGTCAAGCAGGGTGAGGGCGAGATCCCTGGGTTGACCGACAACGTTCTTCCAAAGCGACTCGGCCCCAAGCGTGCGACCAAGATCAGGAGGTTCTTCAACCTGAGCAAGGAGGACGACGTCAGAAAGTATGTCGTCCGACGGGAGGTCAAGAGCTCGAAGAAGGAGAACGCAAAGCCATACACCAAGGCGTGAGTTGCGACACATCTGTCGCCTTTACATCCTCACGCTGCTTCCAGACCCAAAATCCAACGACTCGTCACCCCCATACGTCTGCAACGCCGGCGTCACCTTCGTGCCCTCAATCGTCGCCGGTTCGACCGCCAGAAGGAGCAAAAGGCAGAATACGAGTATGACCCTATTCCAGCACTCGCATGTATGCACTTACCTGACTTTGCAGCACCATCCTCCAAAAGCGTCTCGCAGAAAAGAAAGCCAAGGTTGCTGCTGTCAAAGCGTCGCATAAGTAAGTCGTAGTGTCCCCCACCCGATCACGATGTTTACACGCTTGTTCCCAGGACCGCCTAAGTATCACTCCCTCCTGCGGCACGAACTTGTGTACTCTCCTCCGTATATCATGTCATTAGGCTGTCTCATCTTACTTTGCTCATGCCCTGGGAATGTCGTTTAGCATGAAATCGCGCATAAGACTGGCCGGGTGAAATAAGTACTTGTCGAGTTTGAGACTACGCGAAGCTCGAGAAGACAATGGTTCTGGCCTGAACGCGAAACTGTGCGGCTTGACGAACGATATGGAAATCAGTCGGGTCGGGCACGGAGTACTGATCGACCAGCGGACGCGACAAATTAAAATAGATACTCATGTAGTGAAAAGTCAGAAAGACAAACTGTGTTCCAGTATTCTCATGCCAGCTAATTCAAATTCTTAGGTAGTGCACAATACTACTCATATGGACTGGCGTCTCATGAGGACAACCGCAATTCAAATTCTCGGTCACTGTTACGTCGATAGTATGTTTTATCACCTCGGAAGACATACTCTCGCTGTGGGGAGAGACACGTTCAACTTGGGCCTATGTAGTAGATATTTACGATGACTCACCGTTCTACCCTCCATGCTTTTCACCACGTCACGAGTGAAATCGACCATAGTAACTTCTGTGGTTAGCAGTACGTTCACGTAAAATGCCGTGTCTTCGAAAGCATCTAAAGCGATGACCTGCCACTCGGACAGATTATGCTTTGGTTGAAGCTCTGAAAGCTTGATCGAGAGGAAGCCCGGCCCATGATATTCGAGAGCAAATGCGAACGACAACGTGGACAAATCCTCCTTCAACATCGCACCGCACGAGCGACCGTTTCTCGATCCAATGCAGAAAGATGCGACAGTCGGTGTGGTGAGCGAGTGCCTGGTCAACGAAACACCTCCATTCGGTTCTAGGTGAACTTCCATGACCTGGAGTGCACCTCTAGGTCTCAAGTCGGCGTCCGCGGGAAATCTTGATCCACAAAGGGCGAACGATGCCTTTCCGTTCTCCGGATCAATGGGTGATTCATAGATAACACTGCATTTGCGTAGACACGGTTTGTTGATCCTTCGACTATGCGAAAGGCGGAGAACGTCGCTCGCGTGTGCGTCATTGTTTGATGGGAGGGGAAATATTCCAGGTAGGACTGAATCTTGTAACGACGATGGATCTCCGCAAGTCTGATCAAGTGTGTTTTAGTAGCGACGAGGGACGAGGTGGATGAGCATTTCCAGCCTGGCTTCCGACGAACCACCTGGCGTGCATAGCAGTCAGTCAAGTGGGGGCTAAAAGTGATCAGCAGTAGCCGCTCACTTCGTCATACGTCGTCGGCGAAATGTGATACCGACGCCGCGTGTCGATATCCATGATGATCTGATTCCTGGGCGGATCCAAACCAGATTTCTCGACCCGCACCACAAGAAGTCGATGGTACAACCCGACGCGTACCGATCCATACCGACCCGCGTTCGTCGGCGTAGAGGGAATCACGAACTGGACCGAACGTAGAGTTTCTTGATCCACGATGACCTTCATAACAGTGCTACTTACGTTCCTTGAGCATGCACCCGGATGTTCAGGATGCTGAGACACTCACAAGTGGTTGTGGAAGAGAATTGCCACGAACGCCTGGACACCGTCTTCTTGGACACTTCCAGAGCTGGACAGACCTCGGATCGGACCGCTCTCACTGAAATCAAATAATGTCCTGACAGGCCCGGAGGGGTCGCGACACCGCGAGTCATGGCAAAGGATGACAGATCCATTTGCTCTAAGAAGCCACCTCCCCAAAAGTACAGTGAAGGGAACGCGTTCGAAGTTGATAGTATACGGAGTATCGCAGGTCCGAGGGCACTTCCACGATGATGGCCACACCGAATAGAATCTCGTCGCCCGTACAAGAACTTTGATGAGATAGGAGGTAGGCTGCCAGTCATACGGACCGGGAGGTAGGTGAAGGGCTCTGCCTCTCGCGTAAAATTTCTTCCAGATACCGCGATCGTTCAGCAGGTACTGGAGATGCTTAGAGACCTCGAAGAGGACGTCAAAAAATACCCCCACAAAAGGAGTGACGCACGAGGCGGAGAGCCACTACGTCCATTACTCCAGAGTGATCTGCGATGAGATGCATGATGTCAAGTGGGATATTTTCCAAAGATGCATGCTTGGAACCCCAAAATCTGGAATTACTGGTACCCTGTCTTCTGCGAGTCCAGATGCACATTTTCGACAGGTGCCATTATGAGTCACAGTTTCAGGTAGCGGCAATTGCGATCAATTACCGTTGACAAAACAACGACAAGCTTGACACAACTTCAATCAAGTTGTAATCCCGAGCTCCTCGAACTTTCACTCAGTATCTGATCGTGCTCGCCGGGACGCGCTCACCTTCACCGACCTCTAGATCTTGTCTTCGGTCATTTACCTCCACCAACTTGAAGTCGACGGGACACACGGACATCGTACGTCGCTCCCCCCCAATTTCGTATTCCTACTCGACCTCGCACCGTGTAGCACATGTGGATACAAGGATGGCTCGCGCGCAGCCCGACATGTCGGACGTCCAGATCAAGGTGATATGTCCGGCGACCGAGGTCCATGTTCGCAAGTGTGTTCCTTTCTAGCACCTGCCTGTGCTCCTGCACGACGTACGCTTCGTCGGCCTAGTACACGAAACAGGAACGCGTTCTCGTCCGCGCTCGCCATACATCGCGAACATCGTCACGCAGGTGAGCTCGACCGCATGCCCCCCGCCCCGCTGACCCCTCCGTGCCTCAGGATGCGAGACCGTGACCTGCAGGGCGGACTGGACGGGCATGTGCGGATGCTCGAGGGGAGACATACAGGGTTGTCGGTACTCGAACACCTTCCAAGAGATGACATTTTCTCTCGTTGATCAAGTCAGCGTCGAAAGGGTTGATTTCGTTGATGATGCGGGGAAAGCGGATGCGTGTCCGGTTTGTTCACTATTTGCGGGACTCATACCTACCACACAGTGCATCCTAGATAGTGCGTTGGGGATGAAATATGATCGTGGCGATTGTTACATTAGATGTTGACGAGCGCCATTTCCGAATAATGTAGTGGGCTGATGTCAGTAGAGCGAGGTACTGGGTTTCATTCTAGATTAGTACTGCGCATCTGTACTGTTATGCACAACAATACATCGAGGCATTCAAATACACGTCGTCAAACCTACCGTTTAACCTGCCTCCTAACTTGCCCGCGACCCCCAGAAGCCCCACGTTTCTTACCCTTGGCCCTGGCACTCGGACCCTCTGTACGCTTCTTTTTTGGGAGCGGGGTTGATGGCTCGCCATTCTCTGACCCATCTGCGACGAGGCCGCCGGAACGAACGTCGTGAGAGTGCTTACGATGACGGGAAGCTTCCTCTTGGCTTTCGAGTTCCTGCTGCGCGCCACTCGTGCCTTCTGTAACCCATTGGATCTTTATGTCGTTACCTTCCGCAGTCATGGAACTGTGGACCCAGGATTCATAGATATAACTGGCGGCTGGACGCGTGTCGGGCTGTTCACCAAGCGAGTCGAAGAACTCCTCGACGACACGTTGATTTGCAGCCTGGAGCGCCTCGGCTAGGAAGCGGCAAAGAGTTCGAGTCGGCACGACGACGCGAGGGTCGCCCGCACGGCGGGAGGGCTGGTACGGACGAACGGAATAAAACGACGACAGGTCTGTGTCTGGAAGCATGCATAGCCTTGCCCCCACCAAGGTGCTTTCGCACTCCCTGACGGCGGTCGGGGCCAGGCAACGATAATGTCGTTCGACCACCTCTTCAGATTCGGAATAGTAATTGAGTAGCGTTCGAGGGTCACCGCCCCACTTCCTCGCTAGTTCGGCCATGCGTCCGATATCCAGGTCCAACGCGACGCTGTCCACCTCCGTCAGCACTTTCCGCGATGGTCGAAGTAAGGGGATGCATACGCGAGCTTCTTGACCTCCTGCTCGGACCAGATGTCCATGACATATCGGCGAGCGTTGAATTGCTTGCACCAATTATGCCAGCGCGATTTCTTGGGTGAGGTCGTTTGAACGACTCGCGTATGCAGAGAATCAAAGAAGTCGATGCATGGCGTCTCTTTATGGTAGTTGCTGTCTGAGAGGACCCAGACAACAGACGACTGATCGCGGAGCAGGCACATGTCCGTCGTGGGGTGAATATCAACACCTTTTTCAGTGAAGAAGGCATAGCGTGATGAAGTAGACGTAAGTTCTAATGCCAAAAGACACTTCTGACCAAGGAGGTGCAGAAGCAGATAGACAAGGAAAAGTGTTTTCCCTGGCAGGATGAAGGCAGAACATTGTTAATAGGGGCATGCCATACATCGTTCCATGCTTACCGATACCGGGCTGTCCTAGGACACAGACATGCCCAGGGTACTCTGGACTTTGGAGGGCATCCAGTGCAGTGCGATACTCTTCTCTGACAAGCAAGATGCGGTTATCCAAGATCCCTGAGAATAAGGAGCGAAGTGTTTCAAAATGGTCATCGAGGTCAATGTACTCGATGTGGCCAGCCTCAGGATGTTCGAGCTTCTTGAGGAAGACGTCAGGATGGCCCCAAGTCTTGTGGAAAAACTGATTCAAGCGTTGTTGTTGCTCCATGCCGGAAGTTGGATGATATCATGGTTGGAATGAGGGGCTTTTGAAATTGATATTTGTTCTTGTTGACGACCCCAGGCCTTCATCGTCGTTCAGTCCGTCCGACACGTCTGCCAAGACCTGTAGATGCGCGCCATCGTCCGCCATTAGTCCTTACTGTGAATCACCGAAGTCATACTCGGTTCTGTGGCGGGCATATGTCAACCGGAGGCTGCGTCTTGACTTAATAGCAAGCGTAAAAGTGATGAATTTTCCCGAAGACGTTCATTGAACACACTCTTCGAGGCTGGACGAACGACACGCAAATCACTCGGGACGTTCTGAGGGGATGACGCAAACGCGACTCGGGACAAGGCATAATCCGTAGTTGATTCTCTATGTCTAGGACATCTACGTCGTTCGATTCGTAAGCAACATCACGCGTACGTTTCGGAGAATGCTCAAGCCTAGCTGTGCGACGCAGACGATCGGTCTGCAACGGAACGGGTGCGAGCCGCGGCAGGGGGGCACGCACCATCGAAACCACGTTCTGACTGTGAAGCCAGGCATGTCAACCCTGCACCAGGCAGCTTTTCTCGGCTGCGGTACGCAGATGAAGAACGTGCTGCAGCGCGGAAATTAGCCACGGCCTTCACATGTCCACTCTGTCTCGGCTCCGCTAGGTCCGATCTGGTCGTGCGTCAGGGTGCGCAATGCGTTTTCTATACCTACTCCACGCGCCCCCCTAGGCCGAGGACGTAGCCAAGTTCGGTAAATTCTCCTAGCTCATACCAGGCATAACTCATAACTCATAGATTCGGTGCTATTTGATTCATGCGGCCGGGGTTCGGACGACCAAAATGAGCTCAACCGCGACGACCTGGACGCCGTCGTGCATGCCGGAATGCTCGATCCAAAATCTCTCAACGGGCTCCAGGTAACCGGCGCTCTTCGCTGGTCAATCCGAATGAGCATCAATGAGCTTCTTAATCCCACAAGTGAGAGACCCACGTTACGCGTTTGATGCCAAGGGCGATGATACTTATGAGTCGGTGATGTGTGCGAAGGCATTGCAGGATCGTAGCGATGACGACGACGACTCGGACGAACCAAGTCCAACACGTACGGTCGCACTTCAGGCGATGCTGAAGTTGAGGGGATATATCGACACTTTCAACGATCATTTCGCTCGCGGGCTAGAGATGACGTTGAAGTCCTTCAGACAGCAAACTCGTGCGGTAGAGATGCCATGACGGCATGCCCAAGACTAGAATAACTTATTGTTTTTCTCGTGAGTAACTTTACTACGACCTTAACTTGTTCTAGTGCAATGGCTGACAGGTTACAGCTTTGCCAGAGAGCCACGTCAAGCGGTAACGTTTTCCGTGCACTTTGCAGATTAGGCTAGAGGCTACATTTCGGTTTCATCTGTCCTCGGTCATCGCCGTGATGGAAGGCACTGTGACCGTGGTGATGAAGGGTCCAGGGTCAGGTACGTATATCGCGGAAGTAGTATCATTCCACTGCGAGATTTCTGA
Source organism: Strobilomyces echinocephalus (assembly GCA_038090115.1). Classification (NCBI taxonomy): domain Eukaryota; kingdom Fungi; phylum Basidiomycota; class Agaricomycetes; order Boletales; family Boletaceae; genus Strobilomyces; species Strobilomyces echinocephalus. Next base: position 1,338 of record JBBPMC010001389.1, on the reverse strand, counting down.
AATTGCAAAAGCAGCGGCATGCTGGAGAAAAAGTATGTGTGTCGTGCATCTCTTACACACTCATTTTATGTCTGACCCATGACACGTGCGCCGGTCTTGACAAGTCCTGCGCTGGTGTCAACACACAACTTGTGCCTAGATGTGCCTACCGTCGCGTCACCATCAGCGGCTCTGGAACGTTTTTGCTGAGTCTTAAGATGAGCGGGCTTGGTGATTCGGTAATATGAGCCGCGATACGCACGAACGAGTATTATTGTTTTCTCTCGTCATCGGCGGAGCTCTGCTGAAAGGCGCCTATGATTAAGACCTGCACTCGGAGTGTATGTATTGGCTGCGCAAAGGATCTCGTGAGCCCCATGCCCAAAAAAGATAAAAGATAAAAGAGGGCAATCTGCATCTGAGACCATCGCCAGCAAATTGGACTGAGCCGTTCTCAAGTAAGCGGTCCACAGCGGGGAAATCTGCGAGGTGAACCACTACTGGTATCGGCGACAGGTCGCCTTGCTTGGGTTGGCTGTGTCGATGTCGTCGCTGAAACACCTTTCTAGGAAAATTCAGTGCCGTTGTCTCCTTTTCCGATGGAGGTCTTCTAGCCCTTGTGAAAATATTGTTCTACTCATGTTTGCAATGAGGCGTTCACGTTTACAGCTTGTTGCGGGTATCTAAATAAAGCTTAGAACCATTGTTTACACCGAAGCCGACATTCCATGCTTGAGTGGTGTGCATCCTAAGGTCTGGGACCGCATCAGCTAGACAGGCCACATATGTCTGGTCATATTAAATGTGGTAAATTTCTCGCTTAGCTACTGAGCTAGCCGGTGTCGTGAAAACTTTCTAGATGATGCACTCAGCGCTCGACGTGGAAAAGGAAGGCCGCCATCTCCACAGTCGGACTCATCGTCCACGATCTGGCACACGAGGGATAACTCTAATGAGTGCAAGATTACGGTGAAGACGGCGGCGGGAAATGAAGGCGGCGTTGGGTGACACTTATGAGCGCGCCGAGATCTTGAACGAGTTGCAGAATAATGACGTCACTCTTGGACGAAGATAATCTTCGAGCAGGATAACATCTTGCCAGCGAATAAAATGGACCGAACCGTTTTTTTTCGGCCGTGGAGATGTCCATGTCCAAAGACGACGAGGCGTACACTGCCCTCCTCGCTCAGCTCCTGTCTGACTCTGTAACCACACGCGACCCTCGCGTCCGCTCCTGGATCGAGCACCAGTACGACCTTGTCCGCTCTAAGCACCCCTCGGCCTCCTCTCGTCCCCCGTTCTCATCCGCCTCCATCGGCACACACTGCTCCATCTGCCGCCCCGACTCCTCCGCTGACC
>JBBPMC010001388.1:0-11286 GCA_038090115.1 Strobilomyces echinocephalus | reverse complement strand
ACATGGCTAAGGACCAGAACAAAACCCACCAAAGAGGTATATTTGGTCACCTTCTCGATACGTCCTTGCTAGCCAGGCGTATGCGTCTTTGACAATTTCTTCCATGTTCCTACCATTAGCTATTAGTCTATCGTAGCAAAGAACACGGTTATGGCAAACACGAACCATGCAACCGCCATATCGAGTTTATCAGTGACCGCTCTCTCCATACGCTCGAGAATATGTAACGATTTGGGGCGTGTGCCAATTCCACTGGAATAGTATGCGTATTGTTCCGGTTGGGTGGATTCCAGGTTAATCTTAGCGAACAGCTTCACGACGTTGGTGTTCTGATCACGCTCGTGAGCTGGAGAACTTTGCGAAATAGAGAGTAATTACATTCCGACCAAACTGGTTAGAAGTGCCATCGATGCATACGACAAGGTTCCTCGTGTTCGTGTTCCTCTTGTTCGCATTCTCCCGCAGGGGGTTGCACTGATCGCATCTAGTGGGCAAAGCCTGTGAAGTTGACTTGAACTGTTCTTTGAGAGGTGAGGTGCTGAAACCGTCTACAGTCATGGACGACGAAAGGGCTGGCAGGACAGGTTGTAGGGACCTGGAGAAGTGACTTTGCGCTTAAATAGCGTTACGACGCATGGAACCAGGGTCACAGCAACGAGCAAGGTGCCGGATTGCTGGGGTTTGGAACGAGATTACGCCGCTCAGTATGGATGGAATGTGGCCTGGCTCGGGGTACGCCTGATGCAATTCAGTCTCATCTGCCATGAGGTCTGCAAATACACTACATACCGTCAGCTCGCGGCGAGGCATGGCAAAAAGGGTCATGACTGATTTAATCATAGAACCCACCAAAGAATGGGTGTGGATGGTCGGACCTCTACTCCAATGAGCGTCTTGATAAGCTTTATGGGCTTTTTCCGGCGGGTAAACATCCGAGAAATGTTGCGAGCACAACGTTGCCGCTGAATAGTCTATGTGATAAATCAGTAAGCCGATGAGATCTTGAATCGAATGACCTGACATGCGTCTGCAGCGTACTCGAACTTCTCTTGCAGTAAAGACGCCATTGCTCAGCGCGCCCCTCGCTTGGGCTGCGGCCATCAGCTTCAAGTTGTTGCCAACCGTGTGTCGTGCAAATCAGAGGTGGGAACCGAAAGGATTCAGCCTATTTGTGTTGCTCGTCGAATACCTCGGACGCATGGCGAAGGACCGGATCTACACGAAAACGATGTCCGTGTGGTGCCGCACGGGCACGACAAGTGCGTGATGCCCTCATTGCGCCCGGCTGGTTCCGAGTGGGAGTGGTCCGTGCGATCGCTAGCCGCCTGAATCTTAGTCATCGAGTCCCCAGTTTCTGCGTTATCAATGTGTCCACTTCTGTCATACAGCGGTATGGAAGCTCCCTAAACGGCCCAGGAAAGGCGGCGATCGGGGTAGTGGAGCCCTCTGACCTCGGCCTCTGCGCTGCCCATTCAAGCGCTGAGCGCTGACGCCCGATCCTACATACAAGCACCACTCCGGGGAAGAACACGCAGCTACGTCGTATCTGGCGTCGCCCCATGGCGAGGGTTCCGAGTTCGTGACAAAACCGTGACATTTGTCGTCTTTTCGCGCCCGCCGATCCTCGACTTCGTGCGTGGCGGACGGCAAATCGGGCGTCGCTTTTTGTCTCCTGCGTGCTCAATCTACTGACGAGAAAGTCTCTCGATGACAAAAGTTGATCGGTGCGGGGTGCGTGTCGACGCCGAGGCCCTTGAGCGAGTGAAGGGGCGTGCCGGGGGTGGGGCGAGGCATCTGATCCACTCCGAGAACAGAAGGAATGATACAGTAAATGAACACCAGGTTTCCGATCGCTCGCCGTGGTGCAAGCATTGTGAACAGAAATAGATCGCATTCGGTTGCTGTTCATCAGAGCGTATATCGAACACCGCTGGATGGGCAACGAGTGCATTCGCCGCTAGTATAGTTGCCTCTAGCACGATCTGCGACATCGATGAGCCATCACCCGAGGGTGCACAAGCGCCGAGACACGAGGCAGTCCTGCAGAGAACGAATAAAGATAAGAAGGCACGTGCATGAAATGAAGGGCAATTCAAAAGGCGTGCGTCCACACTTTCATCCCTGCACTGAGCTAACACTAAACATGTTTCCTCTATGGTCGAGAAATGGTGAGCATCGGGACGATAGAAACGACGGGGCTGACGAGAACGCAAGGGCCGAGCGGACAAAGTTACTCCTCCCGAAGGAGAAAGGAGTCAGTCAGGATCGATGTTCCAGACCGCGTAGAGTGCGTCGCATTCCTCAATCGGGAGCACGTCGCGAGCGGAGACCGGGGCGGGAAGATTCGGTGTTGGCGGGTGGAGGACGGCAGCGAGGCGGGTGTGCCGATGGACGTGGGGTGTCACGTCTACTCCATCGCGGCGTCACGGGACGGGAGATGGATCGTCAGCGGGGTCTCCGACGGCGTGCAGCTGTGGAACGCGGAGACGGGCGCCAAAGAGAGAGTGATCCGAGGACACCGCGATCTGGTTCATTCCGTGGACGTCTCGGCAGACGCGACCAAGATCGCGAGCGGCTCGTACGACGGGACCGCCTGTGTCTGGTCGCTCGAGACTGGGGACCGACTTCTCGGTCCGTGGGAACATCAATCCTGCGTCATTGCTGCCAGGTTTTCGCCCGACGGTCGTCTCGTCACCGCCAGCCACGAGTCTGTCCGGGTCTACGACCAAGACGGCCACCGTCTCTTCGACGTCGCAGTCCAAGTCATCAAAGCTTGGAACTATTCCCTCTTCTGGTCGAGCGACGGAAAGCAGCTCTTCGCTCTGTCGGGCGGCGGTACCGTGCACTGCCTTGACTCTTCCACCGGCGCGGCGCTCGCGAAATGGACCATCCACGGCATTTCGTCTCCTTGTCCGACCATCGCCGTCGCGAGCAACGGCACGTTCGTTGCTGCCTGTGATGGTCGCTCAGTCTCGTTATGGGACACTACTACACGACAACAAATTGGATCCCCTCTTCAGCTCGAGCATTGCGGCCATCCACTGGCTGTGTCCGACGACCTTGACCTTGCAACCTGCGGACCGCGCGGGGTTTCTATATGCTACCTGGGGGACATACTTCCCCTACCCTACGTGAGCAGACTTGCGTTCGTCTGTGACCCAACGATGAGCTGCTTTCACTTAGATGTGGGACACCGTAGAAACACGCCACGAAAAAATCATTCAAGAATTCGTCCATGAGGCTCAACGTACCGCAGAGAAGGAAAATGGGGTACTACGTACGCTCCATCCAGCAGGTGCTTGCGCTCCCTGACGATCATGTCCATTAGACGACGAAATTGAAAAGCTGAAGGAAACGGTCGAGAAGCTTCGCGATGAATTGGTTACTACGTCTTCACAGAACCGGGAAAGGTACGAGGAGTCTGAGGTACTGCAATCTCTGTTAGACGACGAATACACGCAACTTAAATGAGCCAACCAGGAACTTCGATGTCTGATCCGCGTACACGAACAAAAGCACCAATACGAAGCCCTCTACGCTCAAGGTCGGACAATCGACGCCGCAAAACTTCTTCTCGAGATAGAACACGCTGCAGGCGAGCATATAAACGACAATAAATTCCTCGCAGACTGGCTCACCGGTATGTCTCGTCGCACGCGCTGGATGAGGATCTAACCCCGTCTGCAAGAATCAATGAGCAGATGCAGCAAGATTCTGGAAACAAGCGGCGACGAGACGTCAAGCGCCGGAAAATGGGAGGAGGCGGTTACAGCTTACGCGGTTGTGCTGTCACTCCCATCTTCCACTCCGGACACTGTTCTTGCAAAATGGGCGACCACCGCTCTCACTAATACCCCACCGCGCGACGCGCTCCACGCTAGTATCAAGGTATACTCGATGCGACTGCGTGAACATAGATACTGACCCTCGGCCTAGTTCAGAGCATCGAGATTTACCGTTTACTGCGCCATCTGCAACACTCTCGAAGAGGCCGGCCGCATCTCGGAGGCAGTGGAGACGTTCCAGCAGATGCAGAATGATCTACAAGACACCGACGCCTTCGACGAGCGAACTCAATGGGAGCGTGGTAGGTGGCTTTGATGGCATCCTAAGTAAAGCTGACTCGTCCGTGTCAGAGTTTCGAAGGCGCTGGACCGAGACACTCTTGAACCTTGGTGACGCGGCAAGCAGCAACAAGAAGCACGAGGAGGCAATCCGATATTATTCGGAAGCGATGTCACTCGATCCGACAAACCTACACGAAGTCCTTCTTAAGCACGCTAACGAGGTTCGGATCGCACCGCTTACTGCGGAAAACACGCTAATCCATAATATCAGCTTATCGAGGTCGACCCGTCGTCACACAAAGGATACGAAGAAAAGCATTCCGCATTACATGGCGCAGGTCGCTACAGCAAGGCACTCGACGCGTTCAAGGAGATGCTATCCATAATCGAGCAATCACATGATCCGAACATACGCAGTAAATATATTTCATTCTTTCTGCATTTACCCTGCTCAAGCGTTGCGAATAGATCTTCGTCATCGGTTCATCGATGCGACCTCCGCGATTCGAAAGGAGGTCGGAAAAGCCATTCGCCAGTTGCCGACGGTGCTCATTGACACCGACACCGGTCGTCTATACAACAAGACGCAGCAGGCAACTGCCTTCGAGGAGCTCCCAATCTACGATGAACTTCGTTCGTCGATGACGACGACCCTCGACCACGCTCGTATTCGGAAGGAGGTGACAGAATTCTATCGCTATGTGATGTTTTCACACAAGTGGCAACTCGGTGAACCTACATTCCAGCAAGTCGAAAACGACTCCGTCTACGGTCTACCCTCATCCCCGACGTTCGACAAGCTGCGAAACTTTCTCAAGCTGGTAATCACCCTTCAGTTCAAGTGGGCTTGGAGCGACACGTGCTGTGTCAATCAGCTCGACAGAGGAGTCCAGCAGGAGTCGATCGTTGCCATGTTCCGGTGGTATCGTAGTTCATCTTTGACGATCGTCCACCTCCTCGGGGTTTTGTCGGAATCGCAGGAGGCCAGTTGTCTGTGGAAGAGCATCTGGAACACGCGAGGATGGACATACCAGGAATATGTTGCGTCCAACGTCGTCCAATTCTACACTGAGGACTGGAAGCCGTACCTCGGGCTTCATATGTTCAACCACAAGGAATCCCCCGTTATCCTCTCAGAGATGGAACGGGCCACGAATGTTACTACACAGCAGTTAATGATTCTTCAACCGGGCCTAGACAGAGCGCGCGAGAAGCTATATCTCGCATCTGGACGAGAGACGACGCGGGAAGAAGACACGGCATACTCCCTTTTCGGGATTTTCGGGATTTCACTCCCGGTCGTGTATGGTGAAGGGAACCTGGCGATCGGTCGGCTGTTGGAGCATATCTTGACGCGATCAGACGAGGTGACCCTTCTCGCGTGGACTGGACACTCGGGCAGTCAGTATAGCTACCTACCTGCCAGCCTGACGGTCTACAGCGAGATTGTACCGCCGCATGTCCCCGCCCCCATCGAAGTGTCCGAGATGGATCTCCTAGTCTCGTCGCTGCGTTCATCCATCCCCGACCTCTCCCTCGTCGTCAACTTGTACGAACGCCTCTATGATCTCCCATCCTTGTCGCTCGTCGCCGGTCGCCTGAAACTGTCTGGCATAGCCTTCCAGCTCGGCGGTCTCACCTCGACCTCTGATCCCGAATCCGACATGCACGTCTATCGCACGACGACGCCCCTCCTCGGGGACGTCGAGATCAAAACAACAGCTGACCTCTCGAGGATGAGAGGTCTGCGTCTGATCCATCCGTGGATCGGTCCTCTCGTCGACCAGGACTTTTCTGGCGGCGAGGCGCTGTTCGATCTGCCCACGCGGGCGCTTCGGCTGCTCGCACGGCTTCGACGACCGTTTGGCGGGCTGTTGCTCGCCCTGACAGGGCGCGAGCAATACAGGCGGGTCGCGACGGACAGTCTGATCGTGGCTCGGGTTCAAGAGGGGGAGGGGTCTTTGAGTCGGCTGCTGGACGCTGTGTGTACGGTCAACGTACAGTAGAGGTTGGATTTTCAGAACGACGTTTGCTGTCTGCGATATGCGCGTACTATACCCTAGCTACCCACGTCTTTATCACGATAGCGAGGATGGACTTGGTGGATCGTTCGACATCGAGGGTGCTGCTGACTCCGGCGAACGTTGGGTTGGGTGGTCGTTTCGTTGCACTCCATTGATCGGGCGTATCGTATGTAGTGGACGTCGTTCTAGATGGCAAGGATCATGTCTCCCTAATGCGGTGGTTCTCACCAGCTGGAGAAAAGTACACGACATGCATGGCGGAATACGACATTGCATGAAGTGTGGGTCATGGTCCATACTCACGACGGGAATTTACGGTCAGAATTGATGGTTATGTTAAAGTCAATCTATCGAGTAAACGCAACGGAATCAATCCAAGTGACCATCTGAAGCACGTAAGCACTGGCAAGAGCCTTGACGAGTCCACCCACGACACCGTCACTGAACGAAGGAAACCCCATGGGGTTTCCATACCGTACCTCGCTCCCACTGATTCTGGACGCCAGTGCGCGAAGGGTATTCTGCCAGAACAACAGTCGAACATTGGTGCAAGGGGTGAGGCAATTCTCGGATGACAGCTTCCAGTCATTGGTAGATGAGTCATCGGACGAGGCAATTGTTGGATGACAGCCTCTGGTCGTTGGTGGACGTCATCGGACGAGGCATTTCTTGGATGACCAGGGGGTAGGGTATAAAAAGGGGGCGTTCTGTAGTTCTCGAGTCCTCAGAACCTGCCAACCACTCTACGTTATACATACAACCCCAAAGATGCAATTCGTACGCACTCTTCGGTCCCGGTTGAACGGGACTCGTCGCTGACTTTGCCATTCTGACAGGTGAACTCTATCCCTGTCAACCAAGCCGGCGCTTGCGGAGAGGCCAAGTGCAGCTGTGGTGATGCGTAAGTACTATGACGTTTGACGTGGGTCGAGGACTGAAGCTCACTCGTCAACAGATGCCAGTGCAAGGCCGGTCAGTGCAACTGCTGAACCAGCGGCCCTGGTTTAGCATGGGTCTTTGAAACATCATCGCGAGCGTACTGTACGATATAGCCATGCCAGCTTCGAATGGACCTTGATATGCTACATTTGGTCGAATGGGTTCGAGACGGAGTGACCGAGTGATATGCGGCAGGATGCCAGCGTGATGGACCCTTCGTTTTACCGAGTCGGCTGAGTGCTTAGATACATTGACAAAGGTGCGACACGCACCACTACGCTTTCATGTGCGGACGCGAACTGCTTGGGGACCTCCGGAATCCTGGAATGGCAACCAAGTGTGGGAGGGCGGGTCGATCGTGGGGTGACTCCAGAACGCCGGCAAGAGTCAAATCCAGACACAGTGGTTTGGAAAGGCATGGGCGACCACTGTGTGCGCGAGCATGCCTCCGATTTATGTAAACTGCCGGCGTGCTCCTCTTGCTTTCCACCGTCCTCTACCAGCTGTGCAATCGAAACAGATGTCTGCGCCGGTGAATCGGCAAGGAGAGCGAGGTAAGTTCAGAGACATTCGTGACCTGGATGTGGGGAAAAGGACGCACGACCTTTGTCTTTGATCACAATGTGGTGGGATATACATGAATCGGGTCGAAAGTTTGACCGGGGCAAAGACAATCGTCGCTCCGATCGGTGCTTGTCGTACGTCACTGACGACTCAGAGCGCCAAGGGCAGTCGGGCTAAGGTATATCCTTTTGATGGGCTAGTTTCGCAGATACCATTTCCACTCGGTATTGACTCAAAAATATTAGGGAGCCCTGATCCGAATGCTTCACCCGAACCTACAAATCCTGCATAACTGTCAAGATGGAACATGTGCTAAGATCTGTAAGGAACGCCGGTCGTCTGCGGCCCGAAATGGTCTCGATCGCCCTCGATAGGGTCACACGTACGCTCCGTTTCAATGCGTTCCGTCGCCGTAGATGAACGCAACCTTACAGGCCTACCAGAGGCGACCACGGATGAGCCATTATGGCCATGGGTCGAGGATGTGCACGCGCCGAGACACGAGGTAGTCCTGCAAAGAATGAATCGATAAGAAGACACGTGCATGAAATGAAAGGCGATTCAAAAGGCATGCGTCCACACACTCATCCCTCCACTGACCTGACAGCTCCGCCAAACATGTTTCCTCTATGGAAAAGAAACGGTGAGCATCGGGACGACAGAAACAACGGCGCTGACGAGGACACAAGGGCCGAGCGGACAAAGTTCCTCTTCCCGAGGAAGAAAAGAACCAATCAACATCGATGTTCCAAATAGCGTACACTGCGTCGCATTCCTCAATAAGGAGCACGCAGTGAGCGGGGAGGTAGGTGGGAAGATTCGATATTGGCGCATGGAGGATGGCAGCGAGGTGGGTGCACCGATGGATGCGGGATGTGATGTCTACTCCATCGCAACGTCACGTGACGGAAGATGGATCGTCAACGGGACCTTCGAGGGCGTCCAGCTATGGAACGCGGAGACGAGGGTCAAAGAAAGAGAGATGCGAGGACATAACAGTTGGGTTCCTGCCGTGGACATCTCGGCGGACGGGACGAGAATCGCGAGTGGATCGCATGACAAGACTGTCTGCATCTGGTCGCTCTCGACCGGGAACCGGCTTCACGGACCGTGGGAACACCAAAACAGCGTCGCCGCTGCCAGGTTTTCGCCCGACGGTCGTGTTGTCACCGCTACCTACCACTGCGCCTGTGTTCGGGTCTACGACCAAGACGGCCACTGCCTCTTTGACGTCGCAGTCCAAGTCAGCGCGGCTTGGAACTGTTCCCTCTTCTGGTCGAGCGACGGAAAGCGGCTCTTCGGTCTGTCAAGCGACGGTACCATCCACTGTCTTGACTCTTCCACCGGCGCGGCGCTCGCGAAATGGTCCATTCACAGCACTTCGGCCCAGGGTCATCTGACTCTTGCTGTCGCGAGCAACGGTACATTCGTTGCTGCATTTGATGGCCGGTCAGTCTCGCTATGGGACACTACTACGCAACAGCAAATTGGATCTCTTGTTCAGCTTGGTCATTGTGGCCATCCTCTGGTTATGTCGGACAACCTTGATCTTGTCACCTGCGGAGACCACGGGATTTCCATATGCTACCTGGGGGACATACTCCCCCTACCCTACGTGAGTTACTTTGGTTCGTTCGACGGTCTTTGACTCGATGGTGAGCCGCTTTCACTTAGATGTGGGACACCGTAGAAATACGCCACAATGACATCATTCAAGAACTCACCTATGAGGCTCAACGTACCGCCGAGGTGGAAAAAGGGGTGCTACGTACTGTCCTTCCTGCGGGTCCTCGCGCTTAACTGACGGTCATGTCCGTTAGATGACGAAATCGTGCATCTTAGAGGAACCATCGAGAGACTTCATAACGACCTTGCCCAATCTCGGCGTGCAGTGGACGAGCAGAGGATACAGACAGAGTCGCTACGTACGTCCATCGCTACGGTCGCTCAAGCTTCATCGATGACTGTGTCCGTTAGATGGTGAAAACACGCAGCTTAAACGAGCTAACCAGGAACTGGTCCGCGTACCTGAACAAATGCACCAATACGAAACCCTCTGCGCCCAAGGTCGGACATTCGACGCCGCAAAACTTCTTCTCGAGATAGAACATGCTGCAGGGGAGCACATAAATGGCCGCAAATTCCTCGCCGAGTGGCTCGCCGGTATGTTTCGTTGTGCGGGTCACATAAGGATCTAATCTCGTCTACAAGAATCAATGAGCAAATGCAGCAAGACTCTGGAAACGAACGGCGACGACGCGTCAAACGCCGGAAGGTGGGAGGAGGCAGCTATAACTTACGCGGCTGTGCTGTCGCTCCCGTCTTCCACTCCAGATGCTGTTCTTGCGAAATGGACAAGCACCGCGCTCACTAATACCTCACCCCGTGAGGCACTGCATGCTGATGTCAAGGTATACTTACTGCAACCGCGCAAACACGGATACTGACCTTCGGTCTAGTTCAGACTATCGAGATTTGCCGTTTACCGTGCCATTTGCAACACTCTCGAAGAAGCCGGCCGCATCTCGGAAGCAGTGGAGGTGTTCCAGCAGATGCAGAATGACCTACGAGACACCGGCGTGTGCGACGAGCGAACTCAATGGGAGCGTGGTAGGTGACTTCGATGGCATCCCGAGCGAAGCTAACTTGTCTACCTCTTAGAGTTTCGAGGACGCTGGACCGAGACACTCGTGAGCCTTGGTGACACGGCAAGCAGCAGCAAGAAGCACGAGGAAGCGATCCGATATTATTTGGATGCGATGTCACTCGGTCCGACAAATTTACATGAAGTCCTTCTTAAGCACGCCAACGAGGTTCGGATCACACTTACTACAGCGAACACGCCTGGCTAATCCATAACATCAGCTCGTCGCGCTCGACCCGTCATCACACAAAGGATATGAAGAAAAGCATTCCGCATTACATGGCGCAGGTCGCTACAGTGAGGCACTCGACGCATTCAAGGACATGCTGTCCAAAATCGACCAATCACGTGATCCGAACATACGCAGTAAATATATTTCCCTCTTTCTGCGTTTACCCTGCTCAAGTGTTGCAAATAGAGCTTCGTCATCAGTACACCGATGCGACCCCCGCGATCCGAAAGGAGGTCGGAAAGGCCATCCGCCACTTGCCAACGGTGCTCATCGACACCGACACCGGTCGTCTATACAACAAGACGCAGCAGGCAGCTGCTTTCGAGGAGCTCCCAATCTATGATGAACTCCGTTCGTCGATGACGACGACCCTCGACCACGCTCGTATTCGGAGAGAGGTGACAGAATTCTACCGCTATGTGATGTTTTCACACAGGTGGCAACTCGGCGAACCTACATTCCAGCAAGTCGAAAACGACTCCGTCTACGGTCTACCGTCATCTCCGACGTTCGACAAACTACGGAACTTCCTCAAGCTCGTAATAGCGCTTCAGTTCAGGTGGGCTTGGAGTGACACGTGCTGTGTCAATCAGCTCGACAAAGGAGTGCAACAGGAGTCGATTGTCGCCATGTTCCGGTGGTATCGTCGTTCATCTCTGACAATTGTCCACCTCCTCGGCGTCTTGTCGGAGTCTCAGGAGGCCGGTTGTCTGTGGAAGAGCATTTGGAACACGCGAGGATGGACATACCAGGAATACGTTGCGTCCAACATTGTTCAATTCTTCACCGAAGACTGGAAGCCGTACCTCGGCCTTC
>JBBPMC010001387.1:0-11292 GCA_038090115.1 Strobilomyces echinocephalus | reverse complement strand
CCAACGCCAAACTCGCCCAAGCACAAGCCGAGTTGCAAGCGTGCGAGGCACACCTCGTTTCCAAGGAACGCGAGCTCGACGCACGTCGGATCACCCTCGCATGTGACGGTCTCGGAGCGCGGTGTCGTGCACTCATCGATTGCGGTTGGATCTGGGGCGAGATGGGAAAGCAGGGCCTCAGGGCGTTGCAGGCCCTCGGCGCAGACGCAAGTGCCAACGGTCACGCTGGTACGCGCCGTCGCTCCGTCTCCGTGCTCGATCATAAAACTTTATTTCTAGCCCAGAAACAGTCGTCTGCCTTCCCGTCTACGTATGCCTCCGACATCTCGTCTCTTACCCCTTCCCAGAGCGCTTCTCAAACAGCTGCCCGCCCCGTCGAGGGCCCTACTTTGAACGACTCAGCCAAACCTCCAGCCCGGTCGACCCGTGCAACCGAGGATACAAACCTCGCCATCACCCTCCCACCCGCACACGCCATCTCCGAATCAGCACTCCCCACCGGCATACGCATCCTGTCCCGCCCTCTCGAAAACGGTGATCTATCAGCGTCGTCGAGCGCAGGTGCCAGCACACCGAATACCCAAGCGCCGTCGAGACGAAAACGGTCCAGACCGTCCGTTCGGCCCCCTTCTCATCACATTCCCGAGGCTTCAGACGAAGGCTCCGACGACGACGACGCCACCACACGCATCCCCAAACTGGCGTTCCCAACCAAACGTGCGTCCAAGACGCACGATACCAGCTCGGACGACGAGCCCACTGGACCGGTCCATGTCGTCGACAACGATCCCTTCGAAGTGATTCGCAGGTCGATGCTCGGACCCTCTGCCGTCGCTGCGAGCCCGCTCTTGATCACCACTACCCCCACTGCGCGCGCCAGCGCCCCCGACGTGCGCACGAGCATCGTCGGCGAGAGCAGTCCGTCCAAACTCATGTTCCCTGGTTCCCTCTCGCTGTTGGGACACGGAAGCGGGACAGGAACAGGAATAGGCACGGGATTGCCGCCTGGTGCTCCCTCGAGTCCCGGAAAGCGCCAACGTCGGACGTCGATTTTCGGCTCCCTGCGCGGCCTGTTTCGCAAACCCAAGGAGAGGGGGAGGTTCTTGGTCGACTTGGAGGAGACGCCCTCACCTGCGTCGCCGCCTCAGAGGGCCAAGACGAAAGGGTGGGTGACGAGGACGGACGCACGGATCAAGGGGAAGGGCAGACAGTCTTCAGAGGACGACGTGGCGCTCCGGGGGACGGGGACGACGGCCAACGTACCGAAAGCGGTCGGGATGGGCCGGAGCACGTCGAGGGCGCGGCTACGCAAGGGCCGACCTGGCGCGTCGTCTGTGCGCGTAAACGGGCCCTTGCGCGTCCCGCCCCATCGGGGGGTGGACGGATGGATCACCGATGCCCCGGGCGCAGGCGCAGATGCAGATGGGGCGGGCGCTGGAAGATCGCGCTCGCGCCGAGGGACGATGAAGCGCAAGAAGATCTCCGTCGCAGATTTGAGGGGAACCGATCAGGGGCACACGGACGGCGAGTTCGACGAGGTTCATCCGTCGTGGGCGCGCTTGTCGAGCAAGGGGATAGGAAAGATACCTGGGGCGTCTACATCGACGCTTGTCATCCAGATTGAGCGAGAGCGGCAACATGTCGTGTCCCCTGCAATGGATCCCGACGTCGACCTTGGCACACAACATAAGCGTGCGGCGACGACCATGGCGACGTCTCGTCAACCGGTATCGGAGGCCTCGCGGGCACGCCGTCGCTCTGCGTCCTTGTCTTTGGTGGATGGACAGGTGGTGGCTGTGTCGAGCTCGACGTCGTTGCAGGTAGCGCAGAACATGGCCTGGCGGAAACCACCGCCGGAGATCGAGTCCCAACCAGCCTCACCGTCCTCGTCTTCGTCGCTATCGTCGTTGCAATTGCAGCCCCAGGTCCAGCCGTTGGGCCGGACGCCCGAGTCGCAACCCAAGCAAAGCGCGAGACGACTTGGCAACGGACATGCCAAGCACATGCAGAACCTGAGCTTGATAAGCATCGTCGCGGACGTGACACTAAGTCGCTGGACGTACCTCGCGCGCCTAGGTCCGTGTTGCGGGAGTAGGAGGTGGCGGATGCAGAGGTGTCTACCAGCCGAGGACAGCACCAAGCCAGCGGGCTATCAAGGTGCCTCTGAAATCGGCACTGCGGAACGCGAGTCGGACGCTGTCTCCAGGCCTGAGCCCGTTAAGCGTGGGAGAAAATGGAGGTCGGTGGAGAAGGGCCGTCCTGCCGCCGTGGAGAGACTTGACGTCGGGGAGGGAGAATCTGGTGGAGGCGCTGGAGTGTGCGTCGTCGCCGCCGCCTGCTCTGGCTCCTGCCCCGCGCGCGCATCCGCACCCGTCTGCAGCGCGATCGCAGTCGCTCGACCTGGCGAACGTGTCGATGGAACGAAACGAACGCGCGTTCGGAGTCATTCTCGTGAGAGTGAGAGTCTCCTTGAGGTGACTCGGTCGCTAGGGCGGTTTCACATCAGACGACGGCCACGACTACGAGCGGTGACTACGCAATCGCCTGCAGTGGTGATAATGGGCAAGGAAAGAGATACGAGTGGCGAAGAACGACTTGAGCTCTCGGAGGACGCTGGCAAGTCTGTAGTGCTCACCTTTTGGGGCGGACTGCTTCGTTGACGTTTTCTGGGATACTGGAAACGTTGGAGGAAGAGAGGCTCGAAGTCGAACGTGCCGATGACGAGGGCAATTTTGCACGTCGTACGCCCTCGTCCATGCCATGTGCAGCTCGCTTCCCACCAAGGACAATTGCAGGTGACAGGATGACATGATCCGTCGCACGCACCGAAGAGCATGTTTTGCATGCAGAAAAGATCGGGGTGCAAGAACTGGATCGTACGCGGGTGGATGGAAGAGTCATCCACACCGCGTGCACCTTGGCCGCAAAGACGGCGGGGTCCGTCGCGCGCACCGATGAGCGTGCTTTGTGTACCGAACAGATCGCAGTGCAAGAGTTGGAGGGTACACATGTGGAACTTCAAGAAACCCAACTTAGTCACGAATGCTTCAAGGTCGATTCGCCATCGTGAGCGTCCGTCTTTCGCCTTGGATGTCCTTGCTGACCGGATCCAGTAGCGATCAGCAGGCGGCGGCGCTAGGGGGCGCTTCACTTCGTCAAGAAAGTTTGCGGATGCCTTCACCCGACAGCTCTGCTCGAGCGACGTCCGAGAACACATCGACGGACGCGGAGGTTGACGTGGTGCTGCAGCAAAACAATGCTGGAATGGTAGATGGGCGTGTTGACTCAGCTGCGCTGTCCGTGACTGCAGAGTTCCATACACGTACGGAAGACCAACGGGAAGCTCGAAGAAACACCGTCGGCGTCCTCATCGCATCTTCAGGGGAGCGTGGCGAGGTTGCTAAATCTTCTTTGATCGGCAACGAAGAGGAACCCGCTCAGCGCGCGCAATAACTGTGAGTTTTATTATCTTGCTTCTAGCGATGACAGTTCATTGGTGCCTAGGGACGAGACGGTCAGCTCGCCTTGCAGCGCAGATGTAGACGTCGTTCCACCACGGTCACTCTTACTATAACGTCGACAACAAGTGCGCTACTGAGGCACGCACTTCTGTGGCTCACATGACCGCTGCGAACTTCAGGAAGAGGATCGACATGTTGGCGAATTCGAGGTCGACTTGCGCTCTGTCGTCGAGCAAGATTCCGCCACACGTCGCGTAGAAGCGGACAGCACACCACGTGCCATCATTCCAGAGGTCCCAGCCACATCTGCAAAGACATCGCATACGGCCGTCATGCCCGAAAACCGAGGTTGAATGCCGGGTCACGTGCTCCAGAGACAAGTGTAACGGTGAAACGGTTGATGGGTCAATTTCTCTGCATGTGGGGGCCGAAGTGTCTCTCGGAAAAGAAATCTTGTTAGTTGCTCTTCTTTTTGCATTTGTGCTTTCACGCTGACATGACTCAAGAACCGAGCGTGTCAGTTTGGCTTCCATCGTCGGAGCAATCGCGGCCGGTCGTGCGAGTAGCACGTTCGAATCCGACATTGTACGGAGCCAAATTGACGCTTTAGCTCCATCTCTATCATCCTCCAAAATCCACATTACGTTGACCGGGAACACTTTTGAAGACAGTATCGGATCTCAGCGGTATCGAGAACGATTTATAATTAGTAGGAACAAGATCGTGGCTGAGTTTGTAAAGTCCTGTGGTATTCGCATGTCTACTTCTGCAGACGAATACCGGATCTCAAGAAGGCACACTGGTGGCTTCTCATCGAGGCTCGACGATCAAGCAGACATTTCGGCGGTCGAAATGGGGAAGAAATGAAATATACGCCGATCGGTTTCAATTGATTGCCCCCGTAGTGTGCGCCGTGGTGGCCGGTTCGTATCCAGTCTCACGTTTCCGTTGGACGTTGTGCTAACAGCGAGACGCAGGCTGTATTCCATCCGCACGCATTCAATGGAGGATTGGATGATTGCGTGATGCCGCCCATCACAAAATGACACGCGTATTCGAGGTTCTACTGCGAGACGCGGATCCTCGTTCGCCATGAATACATGTTCTTGAATCAGTTTCGTTTCGTATAGACGTGAGCACATCCTACGAACCATTGCCATATGGAGTTTATGTATTTAGACGTGGAGGCTAGACGTACTTCTCACTTCACGGTGGGCGTCGATTGTTCTGTGGCCCTGCCCTCGCTCGAACCGTGTCCCTTAGAACTCGGTCCGCGCATTTTATGGACCACAAATTATTCATCAACGATCGTCCCCAGACCATCGTTCGCACTAGTTCGCAGCACCCCCCGGTGGTGGTCATGATGGCAAGTATAATCGGACCACCGTTCAGTATGTACCCGTTTCCTATGTACGGCAGCCATGATTCACTGAACGGGATTTTTGCCTGCTCTGCATCTCCCGCGAATGACGTGGGAAGCAGAACCTGCGTTGCACGATGCCTTGTACGTGATTGCTGACATTGTTGTACGTGTTTCGTCTGGTCATCGTCGCTTACTTACACTGAGGACACCGCAATCATCAGGGCCAGGCAACGCCAATGGATGCCAACTACGACATGCGACTACCTACGAATCCCGCTCCTTTTGGGCGGGTACTTCCTTGATGTCTGGTCCGAGATTAAAAGATCTCTATCTTGGGGGAATCTCAGACATGATCAAACCCTGAATAGCCGAATATTCCTACATGCGTCTCTTCCTCGTGCGTCGAACGCGGACACGTTTTTCTGACGTCCTTGGTAGAGCTTCGCGGGAGGATGACATCACTGCCA
This sequence comes from Strobilomyces echinocephalus, assembly GCA_038090115.1. Lineage (NCBI taxonomy): Eukaryota > Fungi > Basidiomycota > Agaricomycetes > Boletales > Boletaceae > Strobilomyces > Strobilomyces echinocephalus. The sequence continues at coordinate 6,001 of JBBPMC010001387.1, read as the reverse complement.
TGATCCCCTTGCGTGTCCCCGGTCTCGCCCTTTCCTCGTCCTGTTGTTTTCGAAAGCACCTTGACCGTCTTTTTCTTCTCTTCTTTCGCCGCTTGTCGTTGTATGTAGCCATTTCTCTTTTTCCTTATGCTGATAATGAATTTACGCGGTCTCTGCGAGTTTTGCGTGCGTCTTTCTGCAAGGACTCGCGGCCGTGACAAGTGCTACACTCTGGAGACTCGGCGAGGACCCTGGGAAAGGCGCCCGTCCGGATCCTTGGATGCGTCGGAAATCATGTTTGCTCGACGGTGAGTATTTCCGATAAGTCTTTGGGTTAGGTTGCATCCTTGCTCCAACTTCTTTTTTTTCCCCTTTTCCTTTATATGCAGACATCACCCCCATGACGGTTTTTGACGCCACAAAGTGCTTTTGGTTTGACCTGATGCAACGGCAAGAAAATCAGTCAAGTGATTCGGTTTCTGACTCGGAATATTCAATAGAACACTTTCACGAGACGACAACTAGAGTGAATGTACAAAAGTCTGGCTTCGCCAATCGCCATGTTCGAGGACAAGGTATCTGACGTGAGGGCCAGGTAATCGATGCGGCAAGTCATGATATTTGACTTAGATTGGTTAACAACCGCTACGTCGTCTGCGCCGCTGACCTGGATCTTTTCTCGACCGGTCTGATGACGATCGAGTAGCCATTGTGATGCATGTGTACCGTTTGGGATACTGACCCAAGTGCTCATGTCACTAGGTACAGCAGTTAAGCGGCGAACTTTTGCAATGATGATTATGACGCGTTGATGAATTGCTGTTCCAAGAAGGCATCGTAGAATGCCCGTCATGCCGACGTGCCGACGCTTCTCTCGTAGCGTCTCGCACGCCGGTTGCCCACATATCAGGATGGACGCGTACTCCGCTCGCCGTTCCTTTCCTCCCTCCCACTCGCGCCCTCTCCCCTGTCCCCTTCCAGTGGCCGCTCCTCGCAAACTTAAATCTAATGTAAGTACTGACTTTCTAACGTGCTGAGCGCGGTATCCACTTCTTTGCTAGTGTGTCCGCACCATGACAAAACGGTCGAAGTCATCACTCCCACCTGAACACCCTTCACCCAAACGCATTCTCAAGGACCGGTATCAAGTGACGGTAGAAGAGATGCACGAGATGATAGCGAGGATCGTCCCGGACTCGGACGAGGAACCAGACGACACGCTACTCGCCATCGTGCTCAGCATAATCACTCGGAAAGCTCCGTCCGAAGCGCGCATAAAGAAGGAGGTCGCGCTCGAGGCTGAAGAATTGATAAAAATTCCTGAGCTCAAGGCAGCACTCAACCGTGCCATCCATGTCGGCAACTACGAAGAAATCTTGTCAATGTGTATGTCTTGAGTTGCTTGCTAGCTCTTTCGCTCACGATTAGCACGGCTAGCTATTCTCAAAACAGACGACATTGACAGCGCTAGTTCGGATGGGCCAGAGCATACCGGTGAGGTCCACTTGGTGAATAGGCGAAACGGTCAGTGGATTTTTTTTTTCGTTTCCCTATGTGCTCAATCTTGCTAGGGAGTGGTAGGCCGTCGCTCCACTTGGAATGTCGTCACGCTGCTCAATGCCGCCGTCCTTTGCAGCTGCCTTCAATGCGTCTTTGGCACCTTATCTTGGCAACTTCCCACGAGCCCTCGTTAAGACTATAGATGCGTATTCTAAGGACAGAAGATTTTCCAAAAGCATCGCTATCGTGCAGTCATCCGGAACAGGCAAATCGCGCGGCGTGGTGGAGGCGTCCAAAATCCGCTTTGCCTTCTTGTTCAATTTGGGACGCAGACCCTCGGATGGGCAGTACAGTGCGCCATATCTTCAGTTCTGGAGAGGGCGGGCTGAACTATATCCCACACAGGATACCCTCTACCGGACGACAAAGTCAGAAAGTATCTCACGTCGCGCCGAATGACCAGGGAAGAAAGGTTTGACAGATATGTCGCATTCTTCTGCTCTCTCTTTGACAAGGCGGGAGAGCTCATCTCGAACATGAATCGCAAAGGTGTTCCCCTTCCAAAATGGTGGCATGACTTTGTCAACGCCGGAGAGAGCGAGAATCATCCCGGCATCCAGAGAGTGAAATTTTACAGGGAAGTGATTGAGGGTGCTCATGTACGGAATCCCTACCCTTGTTTTATGAGCCGCAACTTAAACATCACCTCGCAGAGGAAGCTACATCAGCCAAGTAACCTTATTACGAGCCTGAAGAATTCCTGCAACGATTTTGTTCTACGTCTTATCAAGCAATATCTACTCGATGGAGAAGAACCGCATATTTTATGCCTGCTCGTGTTTGATGAAGTCCAAGAACTTCGGTTCACCCGACATGGCGAGAGTTACTACGATACTCTGCGGTCGGTCCTCCGTGTAATCAACCCATCCAGAGTATTTGCGGTTTTCCTTTCAACAACTTCTAGCCTTGGCATGCTGGTTTCCCGTGGTCATCCATCCAACAAGAAGCTCCGTCCGCCTTTCACCGAGCTGCCCTTCGATATTTCTGCGCAGTGTTTGAATGATGAACTCCGTCAAAATGGGGAATCCACGCTAAAAAAAATTTGTGGCATTGATGTAATGCTGCGATTTGGTCGCACGCTGTAAGAAAAACGTACCATGCACAATTTAGCATTTATGTTCTGACGACCATCTTGCAGGTGGCAGTCGTTGTCTAAAGATCCCGATTCCATCCTTCCCTTTGCGATGGCGAAATTAAATCCAAAACACAACTTCGTAGCTGACAACCTGGCTCAGTTTGCCTGCCTCGCAATCCGGGTTGGTTTGGACTTCGATGCTTCTCGCGAAAAAATCGCTGCGGAGACTGAAGTGAAGCTGGTCAACACATATATGCGCGTTGTCTTCGCCATTCCCGCTCATTGCGAGTATATGCGGACTGGAACCCCATCAGAACCAATACTTGCTGAGGCAGCCGCAAGACTCCTTAATGGTGTAGAGGGTGTAACCCTAGGCGAACTAGCTCCCAAGATCCTTAGTGATGCTTTCCAGCGAGGTTTCCTTGCACGAGGAGAACGCGGGGAGATGGTTGCCCGCGTTCTTTGGATCATGGCACACGATCAAGCGGCGCGAGAATACGCAGGGACGGATGACCCCATCATATTCCACAGACCCATTCCCGTTATGAAGTTCCTCAAGTGTCTGTTTCCCAAGAAATATTGGGCCGCGATCTCCAAGGCGAAGCCCATCGGAGATAAGAAGGGCCTTCCTTTGCATAAGGCATTCAAAGATGCCTATGTCTGTTTTTCGCATTTCATGGATGCCGTCACCCACCAGATCGATCTTTCTCGGGCTTACGAACTTCTTCTCAGGGGCGCCGCCCTCAGCTGCCAGCGCAACCAAGTATCAGTTGATTTTTTGGCACCAGTTCACTTTGGATCCCCCGATTCGACACCGCTCAGTAAATCCTCTACGTCCGTCATGCAGGCGCAAGTCAAAAATAGAAATAAACCCGAGAGGGTCCGCGTCGATCCCACTTTGGTCCAGGATACCCTTCCCGTTCTCTCTATCGTTCACGAGCTTGGTTCTTCCAAGACATCAGTCGCATCCTCACCCTTCTCTTCCGATGAGGCAGATCTTCATTTGCGGCACTACAAAATAGTGTCACATGGCTGTAGCTCGGAGACATTTGCAGTGATCCCGAGTTCCCAAAATAATCTGTATCCGATGATACTTTCATCGGATAAACTGATGCATGACTTCCCGCGCTCCAAGATAGATGAGTGCCTCGCATTATTTCGCAAGATGGATCCTTGCAGTGGGCTTGAGCGAGCTGGTAAGGGGAGACGAGGGGGAAATTGGTCGTGGTTTGGCGAAGAAGTAGTGCAGGGGCAGAGTCAGTTGTGAGCACTGAGCAGCAGGATGTCAAGATGTAGTACGTGCAGGCTCCCATTGCATAATTCGTGGGAATGACCAGATCTTGAGCTTCCTCATTCGTTGGGGGTTCGTTGGGTTGATCGATCTGGGTCTGTGTCGCCTGCTTTCTCCATCCCGACCGTGATGAGTTGTCATAGATGATGATGTGAACGATCGTTCGGAACTGGACGTCGACAGTGGCCCGATGGTCTGCAAACCAGAGTATATATCACGTTATGCCATGCACTCCATATTTTGCCGGGAGGAGGTTGTAAGAACAGCGCCAACAAATATATTCTCCAAAAACTGGTGTGCCCCTCCCTTTGTGTGCACTGATGCGCCGTCGAGACGTTCTGGACCGAAGACGACCACCAGAGGGGTGGTTCACGGTAGCCTGATTTTCGTATTCTCGCTGTTCTGTTGGTGGATACACCTCGGGAGCACATAGACAACTAACTTTTATTATGGCGACTCAACGATCTAACGAGCCGTTCGCCAGAAACAAACTTGGTGCCAGCTACCAATACAGCTACGACTACTTGTGTGGAAAATTTACTCCGAGTCCAAACCTCGGAATCTCGTACTACAACACGGTTACAGTACGAATTAGACTTCCATCATGGGCTCGCCAAGGGAATCATCACTGGTCAATTGCACTGACCGACCTTGCATTGGCATCTTGTTGGTGAAAGGTCAGGATGCATGTCTAAACACCGAAAGGCACTTACATCGCATAGCTTGGTTAGGTGGTGTTCACCTATCACAGAGATCAATCGATCAGGGACGATCGTGAGCGACGTGCGAGCGCAGAGTAAAAGGTGTGCGTACAAATTGCATCTTCGGAGAAGGAGTTCATGACCAAGTGGAAGAACGCCGTCGGCGACGCGTTCGAGTCGGTCGTCTCGCTTCGATTGCTCTCGGTACGTCCCCCTGATCATCCTCCCCCCCTCTGATCACTGACACGAATGCGCGCACGGCGACGCTAGGGTAACTATCTCCGCAACTCCAACGACATCTCGGGCGCGACATTGAGCTACCTCGCGGCCTCCTCACTCCCGACTGATCCCGCTGCACGCTTTGCGGAGCTCTGTTTGACGCGCCCGCGCTGGAAGAGCGACGAGATCGAGCCTTTCCTTTCTGACATCGCCCTGAATTCCATGGTTTGTAGTCGTCGAGTTGTCAGGCTCTGTCTCTATGACTGCCTCTCCCCCGAAGGATGGTCGGTAGAATCGACATTCCAATGGTCGATTTCTAAGAGCTTTGTTGCAGACCAAGAGGATGGGCTGCGGAAGGCTACGTTGAGGAAACCGGATTTCCGTACCGCCGGTGCCGGCCGCGCGGCCAATGCGACCTTCCGGTCACCTGGTGACCGTCACCGTCAGACTGGTTTTTGACTCGAGTCGCAGATCTCTTCAGTGAATTGTGAGCGAAAAAATAATAATTCGACCACTGTCAACGTAGTCATGTTGCCGTGATACCATTCATCGGCAGGATCGAACGATCATCGTACTTACATACACGTACACATGCTTCGACGTCTCGCCCACGTGCAGTTGATCACTACACGTCTTCGCCAAACCACAAAAATTTCTTCCCTAACTCTCCAGGCCGGACTCGCTCGAGCTCCCTGCAAGGATCCATCTCGCGGAACAAACAGACGCACTCCAGGATGTCCTCCCGAGGGAAGCCTTTCATGAGTCAGTCCGAACCAAGCAACCTGCGGTAAACGCCATCCATCGCGCTCGGGATGACCGCAAACGTCTTGGAAGTGCAGCCACGGGAGACGATCACGTAGTGGCGTGGATGAACTGTGGCCTCACTGAGAGACGAGGGTGAGGACGTGACCGAGCTGTCCGAGGTCCCCAGCTCGTGGACGAGGGAGAGGACGGGGAGGGCGTCTTGGACCAACATGGGATCGATGTCGACCGCCTCGGGTTTACTACGATTCTTGACCTGTGCTTGCATGACGGACGTACGCGACCTGCTGAGCGTCGTCGACTTGGGGGATCCAAAGAATATCGGCGTCAAAAAATCGATCGACGTCTGATTTCCTGAACAGACGAGCGCAGCACCCCTGAGAAGAAGTTTGTATGCCTGACGAAGATCAACCT
>JBBPMC010001386.1:0-11292 GCA_038090115.1 Strobilomyces echinocephalus | reverse complement strand
TGAAGTTGTACGGATCGCAGCCGACCACGCCCGGGAACAACGAGAAGTTGGTCGAGTACGTCGGGGACGACGATATCTTGGAGGCGAAGCTCAACGTGGCCTCGAACGGGCAACCCAGTCTCGCTTTTGCCTCGTCCACGAATTGCTCGATGTCGTACTTGTCGCCCAGACGTAGGAACGCCTCGACGACGGCAAACGGGACTTTCTCGTAGTACGGCAGGGGGTAGCTATCTCCGCTCCATCAGCGACTCGCTGACGGTATTCGGTAGCACTCGCGTCCGAGTCGTACTGCTTACCTTCTGTCGTACATAGCTCTGAGTACGATCTGAACATCAGTAGCCGCGTCATGGAGGTGTACGATGGGACACTGCTCGATGAGCTCCCCGGATTTCTCTCCTTCTTTGGACTGGATGGAATCAAACATGTCTTTGAAGACTTCGGAGTAGGAACTCAAGATGCTGCGATGAACCCGAAAATATTGTCCTTGGACGGCAAGGACGATGTTACCGTCCTCGAGCCATGGATCGAGACGATCCGACACTGTTTTCTGTGCTACGGGAGGTCCTTCACCTGCTTCAGTGCTCATGATGCAACTGCTGTAGCGTCCGACGACGGATTTGAGATGGAATGCGAGAAGGCTAAGAGGCGAGCAGGGGGGAAGAAGATTAATGTAAATGCGTAGGATTAGTGAGTTCGTGGTTGTTGGCCGGGATGAAGGGGAATGGATTTATGGGAAAAGACACGAGTACATACTTGGTCATGACAAACCATCGGAAAGCAGCGAAATGAACCCATATCAAGATTCAATGTTTTCCCAATGGCCTTTGACGAGTTTCCATCTCAAATTCAAGACCTGTCAGGCAAGGTCGCACTGGCATGAGATTGATTCTCCACGTAGGCAGCGTTCTTGAACAAAAAGCTGTACTCGGCTCTGTTGCCCCACAGATAAGGAGCGGTCAGTCTCAAAGGACGAGCAAAACGTGAACGAAACCGACGATCAATGCGTACAGGAACCCAGGGTCGAAAGGAATGACGCTCTCCAGGCCCTTAGTCCTTACGAGGTAGAGGACTTTTCCTCGCTGGACGAGATTGTCCAGCCTGATTTCCTCGATCGACGTGTCCCAGTCCCACAAGTGGACGTGGAGGATGTCGATGTATGTAGTCCTGAGCTCCCTCAAGCTGGCCTCCACGCCGTCGTTCATCGTCTTCACGCCATAAAGAACTTGTTGTTTGATCCCCTTCTCTCTGCGCACATGGTTGGTGAAGTGCTAAATTCAAAGTGAGTGCCGCGTCACTGAGATCCAGAATTTCGCTCCGATGACTCGCCTTGGTCGCGATGACGAGCTGATCTCTGATGCCACTGGCACGCTGCCCGGCCAGTGTTTCTCAGCCTTTCTTGAGGATCAGCTCGTGGTTCCTCACCTTCGATCATGGGGTGCTTTGAGTATCGTTTCAAGGTCGGGGAATGGACATCCATCAACGACGTCTTCCTGATGATCACCTGCACATACGCCCAAGCTTTCAAGTGCCTTCTACCAAGTCTCGATCGGCGTTGGCCCTCATCCATGGTTCATGGAGTTGCTCGGCGTTGGTTGGCTCTTCGATTAGACCTCAGTCTCGTGCGCGTGGATCTCTGTCCTCGGTCGTACACTTTCAGCGATCAAACTTGGGCCTCGAAGAGTTTGCGGAGAGACGCGCCATGACTAGACCTTTCCGACGGCCGAGGGCTCTTCAAGTAGTAAGAGCCCCGTGTGGTTCCGATGACTTCTGTCGTACCGGATTCGAATCTGAGATAAACAGAGTGGAGTTAGACGGGAGCGACATTTGGACGATACCAAGGCAGCGCGCCTCTCGTCGGGAGAACCTCCCAAGTTGGACGAACCTTCAGACAGGGACAGAACTTCGAAATTCCTGGCGCACCTCTCGTCGGGAGAACCTCCCAAGTTGGACGAACCGTCAGACAGGGTCTTGGCGTCGCCTCTCGCAACGAGGGCCATTTCACGAAGTAGAGAACGCGACGGCGCCCTCCGATAACACATCTCGAAATGCGTCGCGATACAAACAAGAGTTTCATGACGATTACAAATCCACCTACGTCCACTCGCTCACGCGTCGTACACGACCCTCGCCCCCACCCACGGATATGGATAATTATGCTGATAAAAGTTCCTCACCGTCCGCCTCCCGGCGAGCCTCGGAATCGTCGCGTACGACGCCCCGAGCACCACTCGGTGCTTGCCGTCAAAGAAATCGGTCGAGTACCCCGGGAAATGTGACGTCGGCCACAGGCCTTCGTGCCCCTCGAACGGCGTCGAAGTCCACTCCCAGACGCCACCGTTGGTCCCCTTGCCACCATTCTCTGCGAGGCCAGCCGTTGCCCTACCCCACGCATGAACGACAACTCAAACTCGAGAAAACCAAGAGCCTCCGACTCACGGAACGGGATGCCAATGCCTGAACCCAACGTCCGCTCCTCCCGCGTGCCCCACCTCATACGTGTCCAAAAACGACCGGAGCTCCCCCTCGGTGGGTAACCGTCCCCCCTGCGCGCTCGCATACGCCGCCAACCCGTCGTACGATGTCAACACGGGCCAATGCCGCGCGACGCGCATCGGCACCGCGCCATACACCGTGCGCACCTCGATCCCCGTCTCCCCGCGCACCCAACTCGGCGGCAACTCCACCCCGCCCCCAGCTTGGGACTCCCAAAACGCGAGGTACTCCCCGTTGGTGACGGGCCGCCATGACACGCGCACGCGCCCGACTTGCACGCGCCGCGCGGGGCTCTCGTTGTCCCAACCAAACGCGTGGCCCGCAACGCGGTGCGTCTTGGCAGGGTCGAGGTCCTCCCCCTCGCAGTCGTCGTGCCCGAGCACGAGCGTCGTTGGTCCCAGGACGACGTTCGGCGTGCTCGGCGCGCGCGTCGCGTCCCAGGCTGTGGCGAGCGCGTCCCACGGCGGCGTCGTGAACCCAGGCGGGGGGAGCGTCCCTGCGCCCGCGCGCTGAATGAGCATGTACAGCAGCGTCTACGCCAGGGGTGCCGTCAGCTGAGCAGACCCTCAGAGGCAACGAGAGCAAACCACTTCGACGTGCCATCCCTCGTGTTCGTGCGTCATCGCCAACATCCGCGCGACGTGTCTGTTCAGCGTACGTCGACCCGCGGCGACGTCGCCGTACAGCCGTCCCAAACGCGCTCGCACCCGATCGCGGAACGCGAGGATGCTCGCGAGCGTCGGCCAGTCTTCGTCCTTGTCCGGCACTTCAGAGTGGCGCTGACGACGCTGGGTCAGCGGTCGGCGGAGGAGAGAGGGGAGGGACCTACGTGGCAATGCTCAGGATCATCCACGTGCGGATCGATGCCGCGCTAAAACGTACAAGGAACATCAGCCACGCCCGCCCATACGTCAACGCCGCGTGAACCCACCTCGAAAATCTGCGTAAAGTACTTCGGCTCCGTGTTTGGCTCGTCCAACGCCCGACTCATCAACATGTCCAAGAACCTAGCCGACGCGTCAAGCGAGCCCTCGCCACAGCGCGAGTGGGGTAGACTCACGTGGGAATGTGCCCGATGTAAAACAAGCACTTGTGTCTCAGATCGATCGGCTTTTGGTGCAGCATCTCCGGCGGTATCATGCCGAGCGTGACCAGATCCCACGCCGCCCACAGCTGGTTCCACGCCTCGAGAGTCGGCACCCCAAAGGGCTCGTCGCCGAGCGGCGGGAAGCTCAATTGGGGGCGCTCGAGGACGTACAGCGTCGCGCGGCCGCCCCCGACCGTGGGGTCGGGCACCCCACCGAGAGAGACGGAAAATACGACGCGGAGACCCGAGGCAGAAAAGAGGTTGAGCGCGGTTGCGGGCGTCATCTACATGAACACGGGCGGGTCAGCCCCGACATTCTCCTCATGCCGGTTACTCACCGCCCCAACGTCCTCGTCACCATCGTGCGCCTCGACGAACGCGCCGGCCGGGGACGCCTCGCCTAGTATCGTCGTACCGTCTACGAAATAGAACATGTCGCCTGGAACCGAGTGAGAGGTGCGATGGATGGGAAAGGCGACGAGCGTTTCACCTTCGGGGACCTTGACCCACTGCTTGTCCGCCAGACGCACGTTGGGGAGGGCCTCGTCGAGGCGCTTCATCGCCGCTTGTACGTCCTTGGGATCGAGGCGTTCCTCGTGGGCGACACACAAGAGTATCTTATCGCCATAGCCCTTGTCGAGCTTGACCGCAAACGCCTCGAGGCGCTCGCCATCGAGAAAGTGCGGAGGGAGCAGATGCACCTTCGGAGGAACAAACTCAGAAGCAGGGGTGCTGGTTCCGGATAGGCTAGAATCAGACGGACTGGGAGTATTCGAGGGATAGACTGAAAGCGTAGACATCTCAGAAAAGACTCGCTGGAGTCGGTGGGCAGACGTGGAGTGACGAAAAACGCAAATTTATAGGGCGACGATTTGGACGTACAAACACGTACAACATGGATGCGGCAAAGATCCGAGGAGACCACCTGTCACGAGGACGGACGGCGACCTTACGCGTGCGTCCAAGCGGGTAAGAATGATGCCCGAATGGACAACAATGCACAAACTCTGATTCTAAACCAGGGCGCAGTTACGACGTAGTCTTGATGGAGACTCACGTGTGAGCGCAGGAATGGAACTGCCAAGGTCATCGCAGTACGGGCCAGACCGGCAAGGACGCCGCCTACGAGTTAACCCGATAAGCGGGGTCTGAAAACGTGGAAACGCTGCCCACGTTGGCGGCGCAAAGGCGAGGGGGCCGACTATCACGGCCAACCAGGCATGAATGGGGTTCGAAGCCTCGAGGCGCGGCGATAAAAAGGATAGGTCGCAGCAAGCGAAGAGGACCGTGGGGAGCAGGGGAATCCCTGGAGTCAAGGGGCCACCGTCTGGTACAAGTATCGGAGGTTGACGTGTTCCACAGCGTTTCAAAGCCTGACTGGTGACATCCTCCAGCAAAGTGATGAAGCCATGGCCGTGAGTATCCGGGTCATGAACAGCGAGAACTGTGTCGCCGAGGTGACATTGGCATGTTCAGGTCGCACTAAAAAGTAGACCGGGAGAGAGTTCGATGGATGTAGTCGCGAGAGTTTATTTCATTTGGCGAGACCACGTCTTATATGTCTCCGTGTGCGAATTGAGCACGCCATAGCACGCTATTGCATCACGTGCGACATGAAAGTAACATTGCCAAATCAGGCTAGTACACGCTGGAACACACATAGTTCTTACACCGACCTCGCATCTATCGAGCTGCGCTCACTCCTCGCCCTTGTTCTTCTCATCTTTTTCGACCTGCCGCTGGACGTACTCGATCGACTTGAAGTATTTGACCGTCTTGACGTGGAGTTCTGGGTGCGTTGTCTTCGCGACAGTTCTCAACGACGAGACGGTGGAACGTACCAGCGGTGGCATCCTCGTCCACGACGATCAATGCCCAAGGGTGGGTTTGAAGTGCCGAGAGCGTCCACTGCCGTGGCGTTGAGCGCCCAAACGTCCAGGCGTGCGAAAAGCAGCTACTCACCAAGTGGTTCACGCCCTCCTCTGGTTGATCATGCATCCAGGAGCCGTGCCGAGCGAAAAGGAGATGACAAAACCGTTAGCGCGCGCATACGGCCACAAATCGACGAGGACACGCACCGATCGCTTTGCTCAGCGCGAGCGCCTTGCGCTGACCGGTGACGACGACGACGACCTCGCGCGAGTCGAGCACAGTGGCGACGCCGACGGTGAGGGCCATCCTGGGGACCTTTGAGATGTCGTTGTCGAAGAAACGGGCGTTGGCGAGGATGGTGTCGTAGGCGAGGGTCTTGATGCGGGTGCGAGACGCCAGCGAGGAGCCTATCGAAACGCGTCGTCATCGTGACGTGACAAGACACGGACATGAGGAAACGAACCGGGTTCGTTGAAGGCGATGTGGCCGTCCTCGCCGATACCACCGAGGAAGAGCTCGATGCCGCCGAACGACTTGATGGCGGCCTCGTACGCGTTGCATTCCGCGACGAGGTCGGGCGCGTTTCCGTCGAGGATGTGGACCTGGTTCGGGGGCATGTCGACTGGGCTGCGTGAGGATGGCATATCTGGGACAGGAGGGGAACGCACCGTGCGAAAAGAACTCGCGGAACATGAAGGTATGGTAGGACTCGGTGTGGTCCCGGGGGAGGCCGACATACTCGTCCATGTTGAAGGTGACGACGTGTTTGAAGCTGGCAGTGAGCCGGTCATTTGGACGTGTTGGGAAAGGGGACGGGGCACGAACGAGAGCTTTCCCTTCTTGACCAACTTGATCAGGGCCTTGTAGGTCGGGATCGGGGACGACCCGGTCGGGAGGCCCAGGACAAACGGCCTCTCGGCGGTGGGCCCAAAGTCGTTTATGCTGTGGGGCCGTCAGCGCGCGGGCTGTCGACGAGGGCGCGCATACCGCTTGGCGATGTATGTGCCGACGTAGTCCCCGACGGCAGCGGGGTCGTCGCGGACGATGAGACCTGTGTGCAGGTCAGCCGCATCGCCGGAGACGCACTAGCTCGCTCACGCATGGCTGAGAGAAGCAGAGGAGAGCAGGCGCCAGGCCAGACGAAATCTGCGACGATGATAACCCGTCCGGGCCCGTGAAACGCACGCACGCTCGCGCCCCGATTGGCTCACTCCTTTCCTTTCTCGGACGACATACGTCATCGACGGTCGATGCGGGGGAACATCGAAGACGCCGTGCACCGTCTTATCACGTGGAACAATGCTTCCCTATATGCGTCCATCTTGGACCGTGGACCGCCGCCTCCGACACCTAGCCCTTTGCACATGTGGACCAGATACCCAGTTCCGCCCCGGAGTGAGCTCGTCTCAGCCCTTCAGGAATAGATGCACGTGAGATGTGACCGAGTCTTCGTGTGCGCTTGCGTTCCGATGCGAGCAATGACCTGAAATATTCAACATCGCTAATTTAACAGCGTTCCACCGTCTTGCGATACGCTATCAAGCGAAAACAGCAAGGAGCAAAAAACGCGACACTCGTTTACAATGCAGTCACCCTCAGGCTGTGGCACGCCGAGGTAATAGTACCCGAACCTTTCGCTTTCATCCACTATATGAGACGAAACTACTAGTCCCGCGTAACCAAGGTAAATTTCATCTTGTCGCCTCTCATACGAGACCAAACCAGGCAATCGACGGCACTTGTTAGGGTGTATTGATCAGTCTGGAAATCGCATCGGCATGAAAGACGTCAACTGTACGTGCTTGTCGACTGGTTAGCCTTACATACCACGATATTCTCGCCTCTGGGCCGATTGGTCCGCCACACCATAACCGAAGCAGATGCTATAAAAGATAGTTCACGACGGCCAGGTTCATCCACTTTCTCTTCTCCAAGTCGTGCGTCCGATTTCGCACAAGCAGCATTATGGAGGGTGCGTGGACTTCCCCCCTCCCTCGTGGAGAGACATTTTTGATTCCCGGGCTCTCGGGGTCGTCAGTGGCCAAAAAATCGAGTGTTCCTTCGCTCTCGATGATGGCGTTTTTCTGATGGACATCCACGCAGTAAAGTGGTCCACTCGTGACCGCGTCGGCTCCCCCTTGGTTCGATGACCGAAGGACTGAGGAGGAAGATGCAGATGTTGGACGCCACGGCGCAGACGATCACGCACGATGATCGATGGTTGATGCGACAAGGTGGTCGTTTGCACCTCAAAACATCAAAAGTCTGCCTGCAGATGACAGCTTGAGTACCGTTTCGTATCGTCTATACTGACTTCAGCATTCTGGTGAAAACAGCGCACGCGCTATTCTGGATTCGGATCGATGGACGTGAATCACACAGGCGTTATGGGAGAACGAATCCTCCTTGAGACAAGCTCGTCGTCATCGTGTCTGGCTTCGTCACCTCCCGATGAAGATGAACAGAAGACCATTCTCGGTGTTCGTCACGACGAGCGGATATTGCACACGCCGTGAAATAACAAAAGCCTGGATACTGTACAGGGATACAGAACAAAGGAGAAGAGGCGTACAGATGCGACACCTGGTTTTCACTAAAAGAGAAGAAACAAACAAACCCTCAGAGGGGAGAGTCTGCGAAGACATAAGGCATGGTGGATGTCTCGAGACACGGTGGAAGAGCCATACATGAACGATCAAGAAAAGAAACTCACATGGCGAATCGACCTCAAATTCCGTATGAACATGGCCCGCTTCTCCAACGGCACGTCCTTCGCAGACTCCAAGACCACAACGTTCGATGGAATCGAGATCACTAGAGGGGAGCATTTTCCCTCTTGCATTTCCCAGATGTCGAATGATTTCAAGGAAAGCCTAAACGTGAACCGACATTGAACGTTCGTTGAAGCGCGCTAGTATGTAACGACTCGAACTGCTCCGGCATCGGGCTTGTAGGGCCAGGCGCTGTAGGACTTGGGTAATGAGAACCGTGAGGTGGTGGGAACGAGAGGATGCTAGAGGCTGAAAACAGCGACGATGGTCTCAACAGGCGTAGGGTACGGAGGCGGGCACTTGAGTACTCACGACGCAGATATAGATGAGATAGCAAAAGCCCTCCGGGCACCCCCTGAACCTACTGACCGACGCGCGCTGCCGTGCTCTTCCAGAAAGCCCTCCACAATGTCGCACGACACGCAGGAACTCAGCGTCATCTCATCGGGCTCGGAACACAAGGTCCGCCAAGCACAAATAGGGACAAGCAAAACGCCTTTCCAATGTTGGAGTTCCGCACCCCATGAGGTCCGCCTGCAAGCGCCTAACCTGCCATAGTACTTGTCGCCTACCACGGCGCGTCCATCGTTTCATCGAACTATCAATGAACCCGGAACCGCGCGACTCATCCTTAATACTTATTGTGCGCGGTCTGCGCCGGCGCACACCCAGGCAGCCCGGGTCGCCGTTGTACGCTGGTATGCAAGTACTGAGCGTACTCAGAGCGCTACCGATGAACGACCCCGAGCGTCTCGGACGGGGCTGAGTGGATTCTCGATCGTCTACCGCGCACGCACCAGATACCCCCATATCACATACCCGTGCCGCATCGTGTGCTGACGCACGTCGGTCCAGGGGACATTGTAGCTCTGAACTCGTCTAAGGCAGACAATGACAATGGCACATGCGTCGATGCGGCACGTCGACCCTGTGGGCATGCCCGTATAAAAATATGTGCTCCCAACGGACACCCCTGCACCGCGTGGTCTCAACGTACCCAACGTGTTTTAGCCCTCCGGCCGTGTGGGCCCGACTCTCCGTGCTGAGCTGGTCTCGTTTCAAGGACTGTTACCAAGGATTGCGATGCATCACAGCCAGATGATTGCTAGAAGAAAAAACACATGATACAACAAAGAAGTCCCTTGCATCAACTCGACATGAAAAAGCGTGAGTCTCGTAACGTGAGCGTGCGTCGATAGTCCACAAAGACGAAGTATGTCAGTCCATGCGTGACGGAGCGAACCCAGTCAGTTGCTCTGCGAAAAGGTATATTCGGTCTGGGCAAAGCCGACTCGTTGGTTCGACGTGTCGTACACGCTGTAAAAGCGCTCACTATCGGATAGCACGGTCAGCACCACCCCCGTACCGAACGCAACGCAGACGCACAGCAAGGTGTACCCGTTGATGAAATCGAGCCCAGACCCAGACGTGTACCCGATGTCCGCCACGACGAGGTAGATCGCGCTCGCGCTCCCGCCGAGCGCCGTGTTGAGCGCACGCGGCCAGATCTGCGCGTTGGGCGTCAGCACCAGCGACGCGTTCCCCATGTCAAACATCAGCGGCTGCAGCTGGGCGTATTGGCTCGGGGTGATGCTCAGCAGTCCCGTCGAGTTGTCCTTGACGCCCCCGGTCAGCTTCTGGTACTTTTTGAAGGCGTCTGCGGGCGTCGTCAGCGCCTCCGTGCTATTCGGTCGCGCGCCACTCACCGGTAGCGATAAGGATGAAGGTGCTGGCGGTGTCGACGATGCCGGCTGTCGACGACAGCAGCGTCTCGTTGCCGTACTTGATCGACTGGTCGACGCCCCAATAGAGCGAGGCAGGGTACGACTTGGTCAACGGGACGTACATCACGGAGGACCTCGTCGCCATCGAATCGTACCCCCCAAACGTGAGCTCCCCGCCCTGTCCCTGCGCGTACGGCGTGAAGTACACCCCGAGCACCTCCTCGCCAATCGTTCCCTGTGCGCGAAGGTTGTCGAGCACGGTCGGGACCGTCGACATGCCCTGCACCGTGTCTTGCGTCAGGTCGACTGGACCGACACCGAGGACGCCATCGATGCCGGACGGGAACCCTTGGGCTGAGCTCACCACGCCGATGGACTGGTTCTTGATCACGAGGTCGCAGTCTAGCACGACGGTGTCGTTCCACTCCGTGCCTTCCCACCCGCCCGAGCTGTAAGTCACGGACTGTCATCGCCGTCAATGTCAGACGCTCGCTTCCGAAAGAGAAACGGAGACGAGGAAACGCACGATGTAGTAACCCGTGTTGACGCTGGAGGAGGTATTGACGTATGGTTTGTCACGGTCGACGCCGACAAAGGTGTTGGCACTCCCCGTATCGACGAGGAGCGTGTCTGCAATCGCCCACCAAGATCCAATTCGGCCAATCAGTTCCCAGACGCGAGATCCACGACAAAGGGCGCCACGTACAATTCGTGGGAGGAGTGCCGACTCCGACTTGCGCGACGTAGTTAACCCGATTGTTCGCGACGCCGAGGCTGGACGAGCTACCAGTGACAGTCTTCAGGATGGCCGCGCGCGCGCGTTCCGCGTCGGCGACGTTGTGTGCGCCTTGAGTATTACCGACAATCTTGGTCGAGAACGCGAGCGCGGCCTTGCCGGTTTTACGACCGACGGCGGCCGCGTCCACGACGGTCGAGACGGCGAGAAGCAGGACGAACGACAAAAGAGCGGTGGACGACGACATGGTGGTCGTGCAAATTAAAATCTGGGAGACCTCGACGGGGAAGAATGGCCGGTTGGCCTATCATTATAACGTATTACGAGATGGATGCTTGGCGCATGGCCTATGTACAGGCCAGTAGGCCCTGTTTTCTGTTTGTTTGTTTCCATGCGGCGAGTGCGTGGCTTCAACGTGAACAATGATCCCGTTTGGTGCCATGCGCGCGACCGAGCGAGGAAACGACAGCATGTAAGTATGTACACCTGGGACACAGCAGAATATGCGATGCGACATATCAGATACTTAGCCGAGAACTTATTGTACCTGTGTTATCCAAAATTCACCTTGAAATATCCATTTACATAGTTAAAATAAATATTACTAAA
>JBBPMC010001385.1:0-11302 GCA_038090115.1 Strobilomyces echinocephalus | reverse complement strand
CACTTGCCTAGACCAATAGCTGGGATGGATTGCCCATTGTTCAGTTTGATGAGAAGGGAGGACATGGATGGGGAGTGAAAGAGTGCACGGGATTCGCGGGCTCCCTTGTTGCTTTTCAGATCTTACTAGATACCGACGGACCGAGCGGACCGAACCGACGATTAGGTGCCATTGCAGATATCTTAGTAAGAGCATCCTCTGAGTCGAGATCTCTCTTTAGCACGGTGGCGAAAGCCTTCACTGGGACTTGCAGCGACGGGCTGTGGGGTCGGAACTTTGCCAGCATGTGTTTTTTTCTGGTCGCGAATGGGCTCGTCACGGGTGGATTCACTGGAGCCACGTCGCACTACTACTAGGTGCGAATGCCAGAAGCCAGCGATGCAGACTTGTACTAATGATATTGGAATCACCAAATCATGATCTGGACCTCGCTTTGTTGTCTCGGCCCACCTGGCCCTTGCTGCGTGGTTTGCTCGATTATCGCTCCTGCTCCATCCTGATTCTGGACTCTCTACCTTTAGCCATGCTTGCTCTCAAGGGTTTGCGTGGTATATTGCGCAAATCTCGGCGTCCTGTTACGTGGTGGCTCCTGTACCTCGGAGATGCCAGTCTGGGGTGAAATCCCGAGTCCGACACTCAATCATCTAGGCGACAGCTTTGATGCGTCATCACAAGATCTTGCTTTCGTTATTCCCCTTGTCCCATCGCATGCACTGTCAACAAAAATCATAATCGATGGGGCAGTGCGGTAGGCTGGTTCGAGCATGATGCAGGCTGAATGGTGAGTGTCTTCTGCCCTTCGATATGCTTCGAAAGACTCGTCAGCGGATGCTTCCTCCGAGATACTAATGTATCCATGCTCAAGCGGAAATGTATGCCAGGCGTGATATCCGCGCAGGGACGGTTTGAGCTGCCGCGGCATTGACAAATGGCATGCTTTCCCCCGGAGGGTGTCATTGTCCTGAGGCAAGTGTTCCAGCCTCACCTCCGTGGACGTAAACCATCACGAAGCATCTGTGCCGCAAAAACCCGAAGCGGCCTTCCTCGAAACAACGGTCTGCCCTCTTCCCTACAGACGACGCATCTGGGTCGCGCAACACTTCTGCAGTCCTCACTCTGAGTGAACCCGGGTGCCCGGGAGCGCTGCAGAGGGCAACATTTGACGTTCCGGCGTCCGGGCCTCCATCCCGTTCACAGTCGCATGGGTCTCTTACGGGTCGAGTCGGGCGATGTGTCCTATCCGGGCTGGACGCTTTCAGGGGCCAGTCTCGGTAGCAAACCTGGCTGATACTGTGGATGGCACTAAGGAGGTGCAAATGGGCGTCATGTTTGAACGCCTCGATCTGTCCAGATCAGCATCGCGAATGTGGAGTTGGTGTAATGACTATTTGGTCAGTTCGCAAATGTCGACTTTTGTTACAGTGATTGTCAGCGATCAATGATCAGTGTTTCAGTAACATCGATAAAGAAGCACGGGCAATCATACTGTGCAACGTCATGATGCCGAGGTTCGTGGTCTCACCCCAGAAAGGAGGAGGCTATTGTCGGGAGCGGATGTACCGATTGCATCCAGATTTCGTGATATAGTTTTTGTTTTCCGCGATGTACATATCCGACCTGTAGACAAGGTCCGAACGACACTATTAGGCGGGTTCTGTCAAGACAGTTGCAAGTGTGCCTGATCGCCACCATCTGGCATCACGGCTCTGCAAATGTCGCATAGTCAATTGATAGTTGAATCAGCGATGATGTACGCACCCGAGACGCAGGACAACTCGCGCATATGGATACTTCACGCGCCTGGGAAAGGGACCGACCTGTCCTGAGTTGACAGGAAAATGGACAAGAGCTCGAAACAACACCTTTGTGATCTCATCAGAGCAATCTCGAGTGAAGGCTCAAGGGGGAGTTTAAAGGAGCACTCAGGAGGTCATTTGCCTTAACACGATTGCAAGTCGTTCGCAGAGTAACTGTCGATACCATGCTACGAGATGCCATAAAGTTAGCCTGAGATTTAGACTTCGTTCCAGAGCCATTTGGTTTCATAAATCATTATTGGTTTTCTTCTGAAGCCAAGTGCATCTGAATCTCTGTCCACGCTATATATCGCCATGGTTACTTCAAACGCCTGGCCCATCGGTGTTTCGCTTGTGCCCTTTGGGTGCCCAAAGGGTGGAGGTTTTAGCCAAAGTGTCGCACAAGGGTGTTCCGGTCCAATCAGAGCCCTCGTAGAGCTTCGCGTAGGCCTCGCGAAAGTCTCGAGCGCATAACGTGATATACTCTGGTTTGCAGATCAGTGGTGTGGACAACAAACCTAGGTTGCGCAAACATGTCACGCGCGCTCTCTTGGAAATTTCCCTTCATTCCGGGCAAGTAATTCATGTTTCCATCGTAGATGACTAGACTATATATAGCGAGGATGCGGCTGGTGATAGGGTAAAAAACACTAGGTAAGAGACGAGACAACGAAACGGTAGCGAAAAACGCAAAGGGATAGAATCCAATGCCACCTCATAATATCTCCACGAGCTTCGTGCGGACATCCTTGGCGAAGTTAATTCGGGGCTCGATCCCCGGGACGACGATCTCGTGCTCCACGCCGACGCGCTTGAACTCCCCTGTTGGTTCCTGCTGGAGCAACAGTGCGTGGAAGGGTTGTTGCAGACGAACGACGAGCCGCAGGGCCCGAGTGTAGTCGTTCATCGTCGGGGCCGGTCGAGCGTGCAGCGGCGACGCCGCCTGTTCTGCACTCTCAGCCTCCCGCTCGGAATCCGATGCCTCGTCGTCCGTCGCACTTCCCCAAGTGGGCCCGTCAAGCGGATCGCGCAGGTCGCGAATCCACGGATGTACCAAGATGAGCTTGCGCGGCTCCGCCAACGCCAACCGATCCGATGTCTGGAATTCCACATCACCGATCCCCGACACACGAGCGCGATACTGGATTTCGTTAGTAGTATCGCTCCCGAGTTCTTGTATGCCGAGCCTTTTGACTCCGAATATAATGCACGGCAGGTATAGACGGCGGTTGGCGAAGCGCGCCGGGGGTAAATGGTTTACTCCCTTGTGGAACTCTGTAACGTCTGTCTCAGATAGCAACTCCTTTGAGGCTGAGACGCGCGCAGCCATTTCATTATCGTCGATGGCAGGCGAGGTAGAAGGGGGTTGATTGTAAACTGCGAGGGTAGCGGGAAGGCAGCTGTTATACGACGAAGGCTTTCCAGACCAGGAGAGCACCATCACCTCGCCAGAGCGAGTTACAATCTCCTCGAGAAGGTGACCCAGCGCAGCATCTCCTTCTCCGTAGCGTGGTATGATGTCGCTCTTGAAAATACCAATTAGGGAATATGCGATGTCTTCGTCTTTCGTCGCGTTGCGCGTCGAGGCGAGTCGTAATTTCTCTCGGACGCTGAGATCATTGGGGTTGAAAGATGTGATGATTTGACGAGTGACTCCGATGGCATCAGCGAGTTCCTGTATAATCTCTGGCGACTCCTTGTGGTTAGACCGCGTATCGTCAAGGTATGGCTTCCAATTGCGGTCATAGAACCGGATCGCCTTCGGTGCGAGGAGCTCTTGGGAGGTCCAGGCCCGCGTCATCCAAACACTGTCTCTCAAACGGACAAGGATCGAAAGCAACTCTACGTCCTTGAGATAGACGAACGTGGCTGCGGATGCTTCGTACCACTTGTACATCATCATGAGTGACGAGTACAACACAGTGCTGATCGTCTTATCGATGCAACACGTGTCGCTCCAGGCCCATCGGTATCCATTGTCGCGAGCTACCTCGCAGAACTTGCGCAACTTCTTGTTCAATGGAGACGAATCCAAGTCCCATACTGAACCGAACCGATTGACGTCTTGGAATGAAGGTTCATCCCCTTCCCACACGTGCGAAAACATCACGTATAGGAAGTATCTCTTCACCACACTCTGGATGCGTCCATCATCCAACTCCCGAGTCATAGATGAAACCAGTTCCTTGAATTGCAGTTCTGACTTGAAGGTATGCATCCGTTGCGTTTCGTTGCACAGACGACCACTCTGGACATCTATCAGCACAAGGGGGGAGATCCTGAAAACCCCGCGAACGGCATTTTCGATTTCGGTCTCTGACCGAGCGGGCGGAATATATTTCTTGCCCAGTTCTGTGTAATAAAAAGTTAAATCTATAGTTACGCCAGTAAAATAACACTTACGGCGAGAGTCTGGATCAGGAGATGCATCAATAAGCGAAAGCATGCAGGAGAATGCGTCGACTGCTTCGCCATAGCGCCGCAAGCCATGGAGGGCTGCATGTTTTCTCTTGAATCCCCATGGACTTTGAGGGTCTATCTTGATTGCCTGGCCAGTCGATTTAAGAACTGTCAAACACGAAAGAGGAAAAGACAGTACTTCGTCTGCATCCTTTAGCGCATCCTCCCATCGCTCTAGCATGGTAAAGGCTTTGCTTCGGCGGACCAGGATACCTGAGGGGTTCGGTGGGCTCAAGGACAACGCAGTAGAGTATCGTAAAATCGCTCCGTCAGGATCCTTGGACATCGCCGCGTCTCCGTAACCTTCAAACGGCTTCAAGCATTCTTGAAGCTGCTGTCGAACTGCGAGATCAAATCCGTCGAAGTTCCATCCAAAGATCTTTCGAGTAAAGTTGGTGGACGTGGAGGAGCTCGGGGAACGAAATAGCTCACGAGTGAGATCACCAATAGGTGAGGGTGCCTTGGGAGTGGGATGGCCTCCCGGGCACGTTGGAGCAACTCCATTGCTTGCTTGCTGTCTCCTCCTTTCAACAACGCACGTCCAAAGAGGAGGAACATCTGAGCCTATGTGATACCTTGTCAGTCGTACTTGGAAGGTATGCTGACATTTACGTACGCGGACAGCAATACAGAGTGATTGGTCGCCCAGAACATCGATTAAATCGCCTATCCGCGAAATGGCATTGTTATGTTGGCCGCACTCAAAAAGGATGATAGCCTGGATGAAACAAACAGTCGATACAAGAGGCGAGGAAAAAAGATCGGCATATACCTTGATCAGCAGGAGAAGATTGTTCTCGGTTGCGAGACCTTCCGTAAACACGACGTCGAATATACGCAGTGCTGAATCATGATCTCTGTTGCCAACGTAGGTCAATGCATTTGCAATATGACCAATGACAGATCTTTGCGTCTCGATGGACTTGGCATCCGGCGGTCAACACGAAATGACGCAACCAAACGACACAGATATACCTTTTTGACATCGTCGACGGCCAAGCTCCACTGCTTCAAACGAGTCCGTACAAGAGCGCGGAGAGCGAGAGCGCAGGAATGGTGCAATGGTCGATCATGAATGGTTTGCGCAACTTCTTCTGTCAAGAGTTTTTCGACGCGAGCGAAGTCGCCCTGCGTCCAACTCGTTAATGCCGTCCCATCGATGTGCATGAACGGCAACTTCAGTACTGCAATAGAAAGCGAAACGTCAGTACTAACAAACGGTTTATATCTGAACCCACTCACGATGCGAATGAAGTAGAGTAGCAAGATAGATGAACGTCTTTTAGATTTGTCTATGTTTCCGAGTTGGTCACTTACTTTTACTGAGAAGTAGGAGTCTGGAATGGTGCAGCGAAGATTCCTAAATGTTATTATCCCGTTTTCTTCGCTGGTCGCAATGCACTCGTCATCCGGAGACAGCGCGATAGACCAAATCCAGGCGGCGTGTTCGATGACGGTCCCGATTGGCTGGTAGGTAAAGGCATCCCAAAACGACAGGGTATTGTGTGACGAGACGGCTATAAACTTGCCGTTGTGGGACAGAACGATGGAGGTGGGTTGTCCTTTACCAGGAACGGGCCATCTGCTTTGCAAGGAGCCGGAAGATGCGTCGAAACACCTGGCTTCGCCGTACGAGACAGCAAAAAGCTGACGCCCGTCAGCTGACCAGACGAGTGGCGACGATACGATGCGTTTGGCCTGGAATGAGATGTTCAGCAGCTGCTGGCCACTGCCGCTGTCGTAGACGCGAATCGACTTTGCGTCCGGGTTTTCGGCGGTTGCGGTGGCGATGCAACTGCCGTTCGGAGAAAACCGCACTGCTACCACCCAACCATCGTGGAACAGCGGCCCGGCGAGCCGTTCGCCAGTGGTCAAGCTGCGCACGAACGCCGTCTTGTCCGACCCGCCTGTCACCAGCTTCGACGAGTCGGAGGAGATGTGCATCGAGAGCACGGTCTCAGAGTGGCCGTGGATGTCCAGGATCTTGTCCTGAGTCAGTGCATCCCATACAACCACCCTCGCTTCCTCTGTGTTGCCACCTTCCGGAAACTTGAGTCCGCATACAAGCCGTTTGCGATCAGGCGACACCGCGATCACATAGATCTTGCTCCCGTTTGTCCGAATCGATTTTCCGTCAAGTTCGCGTCCATCGTCCGCGCGCCATCGCCGAACCACTCCCTCCACTCCGCCGCTCAATACACACTTGCCATCGTCCACAAAGGTGATCGAGTAAACTCTATGCTGATTGTCAGCTGTTACCAGTTTCGAGATATCTGTAAGTCGACGGACGGTCATTATATGCATTTATCAAAAACTGGTACATACCTTGCTCAGGCTGCATATTTGTCGGGAGAGCGCTATCACCAGGCCGATCGAACCAGGTATAATGAGGCGCGTAATATATTTATATTCTCATTCTACCTTATCGATAACGCCCTGCATTACTCAGTATAGACACCGTGCTGGGCGTCTGTTTCCATATCTGTATGCTTCAGTCGAGATACCATCCTAAAGGAAAGCTGAGCATGAAGGTCAGCCTCGAGGGCAAAATTGACTCGGAATCTCCTCGTTCCGTGGCGATCTGGCCGAGGATTTGGCTGTCTGTGCCTGAGATAACAGTTCGCACCTCCATCTCCCACACCGCCCGACCTCTCTACGGCCGGTGGCACACGCTGGAGTTTCAAGGAGAAAAGAAGTGCCTAAGAAAGTGTCGAATTTGAAACACCAGGAAGAGTAGCAAGGTACAGGAAAAACGTCATCGAGATCCCCAATTCTGAGTGCAAGCTTACCGAGTAATCAAGTCATAATTCGCCGACCGTTGGACGGCCTTGTGGCTGTGGTTTAAGCCGCTGGATGACAAGGCCAACCAGCACCACAAAGGATAGTCCAAATAAGCCAATAAACGTCCCTGAAATGATCTTCCAGGACTGGTTCGAGGAGCCCACACCGCCCCCGTTGCTCGTAGTCGAGTTTTGTGCACTCAAGTACATCCAGTAATTGCTGTCGCCACTACAACACGAATTCAGTTGAAGCTGGAACATGGTCATGGTCAGTGACGAAAGTGATCTATGTGGTCGAACTTACCGCGGAACCATTGGTAGCACCGTGAGCGTACCACCCGACTGCACCTGTGCTATTCGTTGTAACCCTGGTATGCCATCAAAAAGCGCGCCGAGCAAAAAGGATTCAAGTACCCACGTGATGAAATTTAGTGGCGTTGTAGTGATATTCCAGGCGTACGGGGTAGATCCCTGCTCAAGTGGGGAGGACAACTGATTAGGTGTCGTGGTGGTGATAAACGTGTTATATGCAACGTTCAGGACAGTGGATGTTCCATTGCTTAACGCCTGTATTTGCCACTTTCGAGAACGAAGCTAAGTGTTCCGTTGTAATACCAGAACGCATCCATCCCTTACCTGTTGTTGCGCAGAGTTGGGACTGCAGATCCACATTTGTGGCGCAGATTGTGGATCCGTGAATGTGAGGCATCCGCCAGTTGAACTAGACATGAACGTGTAGAGGCCGTTTGGCAAGGACTGGGAAGACATTCTGCAGAGGCCACAACAGGGATCACAAGTCGAGGTAGTGAGGTGGGTTCTTTCCTGTAAGGCGGTACCGTCGGCGTACTTATCCTTAAGTTAATTTTTGACCGAATCCTGGCCCAATCGATGGGTTGGGACTGTTACGCGACTCCGTGGGCATTCCAGACCAGTTGATCGTAGATCCGTATAGGTCCGTGGGGACCGCGTTGAAAACTACATAGTGTTTGCAGTTGGCACGTGTTCGTTCATCCAGAATCAAATTTGATTCAGAATGTTCCTTTATTACCGCACGTGGGCGCTAATCTGTCATACCCTGCGCGCGGCTGACTTCTGGACAAAGTACATACTTACATGGGCATGCAACCTATCACCGCGACCAATTTTGTGCCATAGCTACAAAGGTTGAAAGACTTGTTCCAAAGTATATGAAGGGCAAGTCAAGACACATAATGAGACTGCCTGATAATCTGTAACACGTGTACCTATCAGGTTCGCCCGTACCTGGGCAGATTTCAAATGACGCCGAGCGTCGCACCTTCCTGAGGGATTATGTATTATAGCTCTTACCACGAGCTGGACAAAATGGCATCTGGCGCTTGTGGCGTAGGGCTGAGATGGCAAAGTCCCGGCGCTCCCGGATCTCTCATGCATTTGGCTCTTGCGAGCTGAGCTCCTCGAATCCCGACTCCATCAATGGCTGATATTACAACCTTGATAGGCGTGGCCGACGTCAGCTCGCTTGGCGCGTTATCGCCCGCGTTCAAAGTAGTTCAGCGGATGAAGGACACTTACCCGCGCATCAAGCTTGTCGGACGGAAGCATCGATGCAAGGCTCTCATTCAACAGGCGGCCATCCTCGTCAGGGGTGTTCATGGTAGTTTACAGAGTGGCCAGAGCTCCGCCTCCGACATCTCGAAGCTCCAATGGTACGTCGATGCCAAGCGTCATGAAACCGGGATCGTTGACGTGACGTTCCTCCATCGACCGGTTCCACAGCAAGCTCGAAGAGATACAAACTATTTTGCAGACAATCGCAGACTTTTCGTTCTTCAAAGCGCTCCTCCACTTCGAGGACGTCAACCAGAGTATCGAACGCGCGTACAGTCACCTTGCGGAGTGTTCGAACCTGTTTCCGGTGCGTACTAGGGATGGAAAGTACTTATGTCGGGACTGACGGACTCCCAGACGATCAATCTTTCAGAACAAGTCCGGGGTCAGAGCAACGCAGCGATGTCAGATCGAGAAGCGCTCCGAGTGCTCCTCAGGACCCTCGCAGGAAACTATGCGGAGGTCCGTCGTCTTCTCGGCGTTTATAATGAAGAACAAGAGGATCAAGCTATGGCTGTCATGGAGCGGGTATGTGTGTGGAATTGCGGACGCGCTTCCAATAATTCAATTGGTTAGGAGTTGAGAAATGCCAGAGTCGCCTCCGGAGATGATATGCCGGTGGAGATGCAAATCATGCAGAAGAGCCTGGAATGCATCAAGTCGACGACGGGCAGAAGCGCGCCAAAACGGAGAAAATGGCTTATCACGGAATACGACCTGGAAGATTGTGGTACGATAGGTGGAGGAGGATTCGCAATTGTTTCGAAAGCGCGATTCAGATATACGATGGTTGCAAAGAAGACTTTTAAGGATGCCGGGGACGTGAGGGAGGTGCGTAAACAATGAATTCCAGCGGTGCGACTGACTGTCTTGTACCTCAGGTCCTCGAACGGGAAGTAGAAATCTGGAGCAGGCTACACCACGATCACATCGTCCCCTTCTACGGCGCATCCGTCTTGTCGTCACCACCGTTTATCGTCTCGCGGTACATGCAGAACGGTAACCTCGTTCAATATTTAGCTGCGACACCGAACGCAGATCGCACAAAGTTGGTGAGTGCACGATTAGTGTACCGTGTCAAGAAAGCTGACTACAGTACCATTTCAACTCCGAAGCTTTTCGAAGTCTCTCTCGGGATGTACTACCTTCACGAAGAAGATGTCGTTCACGGAGACTTGAAGGGGGTAAGATCGATCTGTTTCTGCGCTTTTGAGCTAACACGCGATAGGTAAACGTGCTAGTAGACGATGCCGGGAAGGCATGTATCACCGATTTTGGTCTATCGAAGATTCGCTCTTCGGGGACAACAGTGGCCGAGACGGGAAAGGTAGCAGGAACACTCCGATATCTGGCACCGGAGGCACTAAAGGGTCAACCGCTCTCTTTCGAAACTGATGTATACGCGTTTGGAATGTTAATCTACGAGGTATGGATGATTGCGATTGTTTTCTACCACCTGATATAATGTCGACAGGTCTTCGCGGGAGAGGTCCCGTTCATCCGAGAGCCTGACCACATGGTCGTTGGGGGTCTCATTGAGCTCCAACGCCCAACGTCGGGTTTCAACGACACCATGTGGCAACTGCTTTCTCATTGCGTGTCCAAGAAATCATCCGTGCGCCCACGTTTCAAGACAATCCAGGCGACGATCTACTCATTGAAGATAACGGAACCATCCGCTCCTTTAGTCCCTACAGGTAAAATCTTGCCGGACATCTAATTCACCCTCACCCACGCTTTCAGGCCCCATGCCAGCAACGGAAGACACAGATTGGAGTGTCGAAACCAAAGCAATGAGATACTCCTCAGCTACGCTGCTCAATAACGCACGACTTACTCTCAACAAGATCAGCAATACAACTGAACAATCAGCCACAACTTCCAGGAGGACTATCCAGCATACCCCCGTAACCTTTCAACCAGCTTCTCCGACGTGTATCGAGGTTACCCACAAATACTTCGGTGTCAAATTTGACATCTTTTCACGTGAACCTGGCGTATACCTCGAGGAGGCCAACACGTCCCAGTGGCAATCAATTCGAGCCAAGAAAGGGTCCTTGTCATGGTGCGTAATGGGCATAGCGATTGCTGATTTACTTCGTATTGACCCCGTCTAGCGAGGACAGAGACAAATTTTGGTACAAAAGTGCTGCTGGCAGTGGAAAAAATTCATGGGAGCTGAACGGTGTGGACGTTACCCTACGTACCATGGCCAACACCGGACTCTGCAGTTTCAGAGATGTCAGGACGGCGCAGAAGTGGTACAGGCTGCAGCTTAGCTATGCCCGCGATGGATCTGTGAGCGATTGGGGTACGTGTTTTCTTTCGGTTATGACGATGTCTTAAGCAACATCGAACCTATCCACGTAGTGACGGTGAGAGGTGATTGGTTCTATACAGAGCAGAGCTGGAGACGGCTCGCAGCTGGCAAGCCCCAACAAGCCAACATGGTTGATGGAGGTCCGGACTCAAAGGCACGTGTATTTTCCATCGTTTGATCCAGTGCACGGGCTGAACGTGGGGTGCAGCCATCAGACAACAGTTGGAGTGACATCAGCCTGCCGAAACGCTGTGTTATCGATGAATACGCCGGGACTGATAGTTGCATTGTTTGCACCACTAATCCAGGCAAACAGCCCGGTCGATTTTGTTGCAAACTCGAGGGATGCAAGATCG
>JBBPMC010001383.1:0-11313 GCA_038090115.1 Strobilomyces echinocephalus | reverse complement strand
TAGTAGAGGAGTGGGGAAAGATTTCTGTGGAACAGTGTCAAAAGTGGATAGAAAGCATGCCTAGAAGGATTGAAGCTGTTATCAAGGCCAAAGGAGCTCATACCAAGCACTAGATACCCAGATCTATATAGAGCTAAAAAACTGTCCCAATAAGTAGTCATTTTGAAATGGCTGTTATTTCATCCATTCTTAGTCAAATGTCTTGAATCTTGGATCTATAGTAAGCCAAGAGTAAGTACTTTACTTCATACACTAACATAACACCTCACTAGATTAGAGGTTATTGAGTATTATTGATTTTAGTGCAAAACATGCAAACATTGGAACTGTTATGCTTTGCTCCTCATTTGGTCCTTATTGGGTGACATCTCAAAGACTTATGGATTTATCTTTCTTTTTCCTCTTATCTAATCTTATCGCATCTTATCTTTATCTTACCACAGAATCAACGGCCATAGCCTCACCCTCTGATCTCTGCACCATCGTCACTCATTTCACCCTTCGTTTCACCTTGCACATGTCGCAACCCTTGACACAGCCAAAGGCCTGTGAATGCTTCTCTTCTCTTCTATTCCATCATGTTTCATCTCCGCGTTTCATGGACGCTTCTCATGCTTCTCTTCCATTTCACTACGCTTCCATCTCATATGTTTCATCTCTGTTCATTCTCATGTTTCACATTTGATATGTGTTTCAGCCACACTCCTGCACCCTAGGGCAAAGGGCTTGGACTCTTATAGACGAAATGCTTATGTAAACCTATGTACTCCATGAATATATAAACCCAGTGAACATCAACTGGCAACCCCAGTCTAGTTCACTTGGGCATCTTCCTCCCTAAGGTCAACCCAGCCTAGATTCCAACTACTCTCTTCACTCTTCATAGAGCTTTTAGTTGCCAAGTGGTAACTTGAGGACTTAAATCTAAGAGTTGTATCAGGAATAGTTTTTTGAGCCACTGTAGATCCTGGTATGATCATCACAGATTGGTTACAGTAATCACAACTTTCTTGCACACTACATAGTTTTCCATGTCTATAATGTTTGTTGAGCCTAACTGTTAAATTTTGTAATTTATTATCTATTTTCTATACTTTATACTACACTCTATTCAACTTCTAGATGTTACTATTATATTCCCAATTGTTACGCTTGGCCTTGGGTAAGGTCGAGCGTAGCCTCGATAGTCCTAGCAGACCGAATATGAGGGACGAGGATTCCGAGTCGCTTTGACTATAGCGAACAAGGGCCCGAGATGTAGTCGCTTTGATTATAGTGACAGAGGGTCAAGGGTTCGACAGAGGGGCACTCTGCGGAGACTTTCGAAGGGACACTTTGGTGGATCAAGGATGGAGAGAGTGCCCACTCAAGAGTAGGGCAAGGACTCGCTCGGAGACAAGGGATGAGGCTAGCAGGTATATTCGAGGAACTAGGAGTACACTCGAGGAGAACTAGCTTAGGGAATACATAGGTGAGTACGGGGGTTTATATAGATCAGAGGTCTTTAGGGTAGGTCCGAGATAAGAGATAAGAAAAGGACCCGTCAGCAGGACCCGTCAGTGATAAGAGATAAGGAAGGGACGTGTCAGCGTTCATGGAAACTTGTAGAACGTTCTACGAGTTTCGGTGAATGCCACTGAGGCGAAGCGAGATAAGCGTCGGAGAAAGTAAGTAACATGCCGAAAGGCGTGCGAAAGAGAATAAAACGTAACACCAATGATCAACTATTACTTTTTACCAACTTGAACAGGGGCTTGAATCTTCTATCTACCTTGCGATGAAAATTAGACTTCTACTTTGTGCTTTTTCAAGAAGCCTCTCCATTTTAGAGATATCTGTGACTCCTTTTGTGGAAGTTGTACTTTTGAAATCAATAAAGCATGAGGTTACTTGAAATTTCAATTGGATTTTTTTTTGACTTATACATACAAAACAAAGTCTCTAGAAAGGCAATAGATTGGTAAAGATTGTGTATATTAGAGCAAGTTGGTAAGAGTGGCTATTGCTCTTGGACCTTTACTAATGCAGATGCCATCAATGCTGAGGAAGAAATCCACACAGAATCTGATGAACACTACTGTCAAGTTTTTTTTTCCTATCTAATTTCTTGCAATGAAAATGATTCTGCAATATTGTCACCAAAACAGGATTCCACCTCTCTTTTTGACCATGTTGCATAAGATGACAAATATTCTGTAAGTGTGTCTTGATATTGTTTACTTTTATAAAACAAGATGCACTTGCACATTGTTTTAATTTGTGCCCATGCATATATATATTATACTGAGATGAACAATATTCATATTATTTCAGTTGATTCTGCATTTCCAACCTTAATTGAAATGTGTGTGTATACTTTGATGGATATTGCTGATGCACAACCATTAGAGGAAAACAACCAGCTGATAGGTAAAGTCATACCATGTTGTGACACAATATTTAAAGGCTTCATGACATCTGGATGACTAGGATAACTTGGTTTACAATGTCATATACTGTATCCTAAGTCAACTCTGCTCAGGAAATCTTGGAGCAACAACCCTTCATCCTCATTATCCTAGGGAATTCTCCCATTCGTCATCTATTAGGAAGTCCCTGATTCTTGCCCTCATTCCTTGATTATCTAGGTTTGCAGTCATCCCTACCTGGGTCAACCAGAACAGAACTTATGAACTCTGCCATAATCTTATATAAGCCACACCTTTAGAGTGACATTCCACCATCAGTTCCTTCTCCTTTTCCATTTATTCAGACTCCAGCTTGAGGATTTCAGCCAACTGGTCCATGATCTTCTTTACCTCTGTAAGAATCTTGTCTTGCTTGCATTTGGGAGCCTCTTACCACGCACAATGAAGAGTTATGCCTCAAGCACATTAACCTGTTGCATAACTGACTTCATTGGCCTGGCTATGCTTGCTGGTCATCTCCAGCTCAAGCCTCTCCTTCGCTCTCTTTTTGCCTTTTCCCTTACTCTAGACCAGTATCTTCTCCAGCACCTCTTTATCCTTCAAGTCATCCAATAAAATTCCTACTTCCTTAGCCCTGCCTTTGCTGCAGACCACTCATCTTTTGAAGGCATGGTCTCACCCCTTGTGGCCACCTCCTTCCTCAGTGCCACTTGTCCTGTACTATGATCACACCAGATCTGCCAAATATAGCTGGGCTGGCATGCTGTGCCAGGACCAGGCCCGCATTTGTCAGCCATCTTTGCAACTTGGCATTACAAGCAAGCCTCCCTGGAGGCTAAGAGTACCTCAACTATATGTGAGGAAAGCCTTGTCAGCCTCATCCAGTTGGTTGCTGATGTCCTTGGGCAACAATGTGTCTGATCCAATCGCCACTACTGCTTCTGCCACAATATTCCAAGCCTTCTACCAAGCACATATTAGTAATCCTCACCCAATGGTCTAGTCCACACACCATTGCAGCCATGAACACCTTCATCCAATTGTCTTGTTCTTCTCTTAAGGCTTTGTCCATGCCAGGCATTATCATCACTTAAGTATCAAGCACATCAGTTGCCACTCAAAAAGCATCCTGTAGCATATAGCAACAGGCTGTCCTGGTGTTCATGAGCTTACAGTTCTTGAAACAGGTCAATATCATAAGGTGGACAAGTAGATGGTGAGAAATAGGAAGAAGGCAAGATGTTGGACTTGTTGTACAGTATCACATTCATTCATTTTCACACTGCACATTGTTGCACAACCCACATAACCTGACTGGGGACAGTCAATCACTAAGTCCCCCATGGATGTAAAGATTTATAGGTCTCTACAGTTACATTCCTCTGTTTTACACTCTTCTAGCAAAACAAAGGCAATTCAATAAGAATTCCCACTTCATTTTATACCTTTGATATAGCAAACATCATTAATATTGAGATGGTTGTCTCTGCTGACACCATCTCTGTGGACCCCATTAAGCTCAATGCTATATGTGACTGGCAACCCTCCACCTCAGATCAGACAGTACACTCTGTCATTGACTTTGCAACTTTTACCAACACTTCATCCCGAACTTCTACCTAATATCTGCTCCCCTCCACCATCTGGCCTACAAAGGAATCCCCTAATCCTCAACTTCTTGTAAAACCACCTTCTGGACTCTTCAACAAGCATTTCTCTCTATCCCAGTGCTTGTCATGCCAGATATCATGAAACCATTTTACATCATGACAGATGCATGATCTCATTACTGGCCTCCTCCTGTCTGGGGGCTTGATTCTGTCATGGTCATGGTTAATCACGGCTTTACAAAGGAGGTAATTTTAACTCCTTGTCTCAAAACACTCGACACAGCAGGCCTAGCCATACACTTTTTACCCACATTTTCCCACACTATGGCCTGCATGATAAACTAATCTCAGACCATGGCCCACAGTTCACATCAGCCTTCACTTGAGAACATGCCTGCCTTCTCCAATATAATGTCACCCTCTCATCTGTCTATTACCTACAAACTGATGGTGAAATCAAACGTGTCAATCAAGAACTCAAAACATATTTCCGCTCTTCTGCGATGGACACCCAGAACAGTGGCCCACTCTCCTCCCTATGGTGGAATTTCATCACAATTTATTGGTCCATTCTTCTACTAAGAAAACCACAGTCTTCCTTATCCTCAGATATGAATCACAGGTATATCCACCCCTCAAAAAATCTTTCTTCCTATCTTAGAATCCTGTTTGGAACAGCTCTCTGCAGCAAGATCAGAAGCCCTCATTGCCTATCAAAGGGCACAACAGATTGTAAAAGAATAGGTCTATCATTGACTCCTAAAATGGAAGGTAGGAGATAAGGTATGGCTTAAGAACTGCAATCTCCATATCAACTACACATCATGAAAAACAACCCCTTATGGTGTTTACATATAACTTTTGTCTTGTCAACTTGTAATATTATGTAGTAATACACATTAATAGTAGAATTCGAAGGTCTAGCCCTAGATCCAGTCCTCATAGGACTGTAGTTCTGGTCCTCAGATCTTAAAACATACAAATATTGGTCCTGGACTGGTTCTAAAGTGCACAGCCACACTACCATATGCCTCTCAAAGCTACACTCGTTTTCACCAAGGGCCAAGCGTAATAGTTTCTATGCCAAGTGGTAATGTCAGCTTTATACTGTTGATGTCCCACCTTGGGGTTTGTGTGTTGTAGGAGTGCTGTATCAAAGTCCAGGATCTGGGTTCAAATGATAATGGGTCCAGGTGGTGGTCCCAGTCAGGCTAGATTTGGTCTTGGCTGGGTTGATGGTGCCTCTGTGATACAACCCTTAGATCTAAGTCCTCAGGTTACCACTTGGCAACTAAGAGCTCTATGAAGAGTGAAGAGAGTAGTTGGAATCTAGGCTGGGTTGGGCTTAGGGAGGAAGATGCCCAAGTGAACTAGACTGGGGTTGCCAGTTGATGTTCACTAGGTTTATATATTCATGGAGTACATAGGTTTACATAAGTGTTTCATCTATAAGAGTCCAAGCCCTTTGCCCTAGGGCGCAGGAGTGTGGCTGAAATGTATATCAAATGTAAAACATGGCGATGAAATGGAGATGAAACATGTAAGATGGAAGCGTAGTGAAATGGAAGAGAAGCATGAGAAGCATTTATGAAACACGGAGATGAAACATGATGGAATGGAAGAGAAGAGAAGCATTCACAGGCCTTTGGCTGTGTCAAGGGCTGTGACATGCGCAAGGTGAAACAAAGGGTGAAATAAGTGATGATGGTGCAGAGATCAGAGGGCGAGGCTATGGCTGTTGATCCTGTGATAAGATAAAAGATGAGATGCAATAAGATTAAATAAGAGGAAAAAGAAAGATAAATCTGTAAGTTCTTGAGATGTTATCCAATAAGGACCAGATGAGGAGCGATGTGTAACACTCTGGCTAAGTAGAAAGCTGGAATGTGCCACCTTGTTGGGAGTGAGCTGGTCCTGACACAGAGAGGTATAGCCATTGAAGAGCATCAATAGATTGCCAGAGAGCAACAAGTTTGGAGTGGTGCCCATTTTTAGCTCTGTGTTTGCTGTGTGGGATGACGTGTACAGCTGTGGTGAACTCCTCCCACATGTCATACTCATAATCCAATAGGTCCTAGATGATTCTCAGGACATGCAACACTATGTGGCTGATAAGTGAGCTGCTTATATCTTCTATGCTGAGTGCTAGTTGCATAACTTTGTCTGCCCAGATGTTTGGCCATAGTCACCAACTCCTCCTCCAGCGTCATTGAAGAACAATAAACCCGGATGAAGTGACACCCAGGAAATAGGTTGCAAGAGGATCTAGGTGCAATCTGTTCAACCCAAAAGTGGTCTGAGATTGTTTGCTGAAGTCCTTGAGGGCTAGGAAGTGGGCTGGAGGTGTGGGAAACTGGAGTCTGAAAGTCCATCAGTCTGTGGAAGTCCGAAAACACAGTCGAAAGGTCGAAGGAGAAGGAAGAAGGTTGTTGGAGTTGAGGGAGAGGTTGTTTGGGTGGTCAAGAGATGTTAGATGATATATGATAGGAAGTTCATTACATGGGAATGTGCTAAGGGTCCTTAAAAGGTGCTGAAAGCCATCGAGCCTTGTAGCTAAGGTACGATGAACTGTAACTAAAAGGAGAATGGTCAAAAATGGAAGTCCAAAGTAGATGGACCAAAGTTATATGGACCAAGAACTGGAAACAAGACCGAAAAGTGGACCGACATTTGGTTAAGATCATAGGAAAAATGGCAGTCTTGCAGACTGATGGGCCAAGAGCCTCGAACATGAGCCGAGATGGGCTGAGATAGTCTGGACTGCAGGCAAAAGTGTTGGTTCATTACACTATAAGTCCATGGAGTGTTGTCAACTCAAGACTCAACTTCAGGTTATCAGAGAGTGCCTGGATCAGAGGGAAAAGACTGAATATAACCATAGAGCAGTCTTAAGCTCTACATTGACCTTCCACATTCCTATATCATCCTCCTTTAGAATCAAGGTAATGATGTGCTCATGTTGCTGGGCATATGTTAGCACCAGACGGTGTTTTGGGAGCTATTGTTTTTTGGAAAGCTGCCCAGAGAGTGCCAACAGAGGCTATGCCCTGGGTGGGAAGTGCATTAAACTAGTCATTGGTGATGCTGCCAGGACTTAGCTGTAGCTTGAATCTGTCGATCTTCTGGGCGTTCATCCAGTTGTTGGGACAATCATCTGGAATGAGGTGAACCATTCTGATAGGGTCTCTTTGTCTAAGTAGTCACCATTGAAGAAGGAGATTACTTTTGTGTTCTCTTGCATAGCTGCCATGAGGGGTTGCATAGCCTTTGCTAAGTAAATGGCTGGCAGGTTGGGCTGAGAAGAAATGAAAGGTGGTAAGTAGGTAGAGTGGCAATGCTGGCACTGAGTTGTAAGGTGGTTGTGGGAGAGGCCTGGTGTTTATCAGATATTGAAGGGGGTTCAGGGTGTAAACTCTACTGGGACCAGGGTTAAAGTGTGGGGTCTAGCTGTGGCACTGCTGCTGGAGCAATGCTAATGTGGACCATGTAATTCAGTAGGTGTAAGGATGTTTCTAGTGCGTGGTGGGTGTCCTGATGCCGTGTAGTGCTGCCACGATGCCGATG
Source organism: Strobilomyces echinocephalus (assembly GCA_038090115.1). Taxonomy (NCBI): domain Eukaryota; kingdom Fungi; phylum Basidiomycota; class Agaricomycetes; order Boletales; family Boletaceae; genus Strobilomyces; species Strobilomyces echinocephalus. The sequence continues at coordinate 3,731 of JBBPMC010001383.1, read as the reverse complement.
ACTGAGGTAGAGACAATGTGTCAAGTAGCTCGATGCCCACTCTCATCACCAATTGAAAAGGCCAGGACTGGCTGCTCTGCCTGATGGGCTCTGCTCAACCTCACTACACATGCTCTTGCTACTCTATGCTACTCCAACTCTGGCCAACTCTAACTGCTGGCTCTCTCCAGGCCCCTGACCCTGACCCCTGACCCTGCACAGCCACAATGGCCATAGCCTCGTCCTCTGATCTCTGCACTATTATCACTTGTTTCACTTTACATTTCATCTCATGCTTGGCGCACCTTTTAATATAGCTAAAAGTGTATGCATGCTTCTCTTCTCTTCCATTTCATCATGTTTCAGCACTATGTTTTATATGCTTCTTTTCCATTTGATGCCTCATGTATCAGATATATTTCACCACCATTTCATATCCATGATACACATTTCTACCACACTTCTATGCCCAAGGGCTAAGGGTATGGACTCTTATGAATGAACCACCTTATGTAAACCTATATAGTCCTTGAATATATAAACCCAGTGAACATTGGCTGGCAACCCTAGTCTAGTTCACTTGAATATCCTCCTTTCCTAAGACTCCAGCCTAGATCCCAACTCCAACTATTCACTTCCAAAGGGTATTAATTGCCAAGTGGTAATATGAGAACTATCATTGATCTTAGGGTTGTATCACCTCCAGCTCAGAAGCTGAAGACATTGCAGTATATGAAGCTTATATGACTCAACTACTTTGTTTCTATATTATTTATATCTGGCAAATATTATAATCTAGCTAGGAACACAGCTAAATCCTTGTTATTCAGGTCAGTTAAGAGCTATAAGCCAGCTTGCAAAATAGACAATATGAGAGAATATATTAGCCAGTCTTTATTGTCTACCATTGGAAGTCATAAACCAAAGATGCTAAATCAGCATCAGTTGGCAATCTTCCTCATAATTGATATAACCACAATTTGATTTGTAGCTTAAGCAGTGCTTGCTTTATGCTTGTCCAAAAAGATAAGGTTCCTATATTTACATTTACATATATTTTTATGCTCTTCTTGGTTCTGAGCTTAAAAACATTACCTTTAGAGAAAGTGTATGTTTGCTACTAGCATGGTCCTATGTGGCTCACCTATAGCCTGAATCAAATTGGAAATGCACTGTGAAAAGATGGACAAAGAGAAGCTGCATTCAATCAATTACTGGTCAGCAATCTAGGGTAGTGAAGAGAGATGGTGTATTATCCCTAGCAATTTACATCCCTCCAATATATATCTGTGCATTCCTATGATATTATTTCAAGGGTAAGTGAAATCCAGGTGAAGCAAGAGCACTAAAATACATTATTGTATATGTACTGCACCTATGCAGTGCAAATAGCTCTCTTCTTACATTTATTTGCAATACAATGCCTGAATATCTGAAAAATAGTCTAGTAGCATTTAAACTAAAGACCTGTATAGATGAAGAGGTATTATAGCAATGGGATAGAAGTCCTGGGACATTAACCCTTTTCAATATCTCCATTGCTCTTGGTACAATCAATACACAACCAGTATATGTGCCTTTAGCTTTCATTTGTGTAGACATGCAATGATGTTGCTAAGCATATAGGATAAAAATGCACAAACAGATAAAGATTCCTATCATCTTTATAGAGTTCATGTAATATAGGTTAATACAATTTAATATTTGCCATGTCTTTTTTCTATCCCATTGAATGGGCTAGTAGTATAAGTGGCCTGGTGAGGAAACCACTAAATAGCTCACCGATATGTTTTTTTGGCATATTCATAACAAGCACAGAAATATAACAATATAGCATTGTCTTTTATATATATCACGCATTTCTCACATATACTCCATTTTATGTATAGTGAATGCCAGAACTAATTAATACACAAATCTTGTTTTATATATATAGTCACTGTTAGAACTGGGTCTGCTCACTCCACTATAGCTCTGAAACATCAGAGCTAAGAGGTCAGATGGGTTTGGGACTTCGGCTTCAGTGACTCAAGCGGAGCACTGCGCCCTTGCTGCTCACGATGTTAGTCCTGGATTTGTGGAGAGAACAACAGAGGGGAGGACAGGGGAGACTCGAAGTGGACTGAGTTGCGGAGTGAGGATATCTAGTTGATAATCAGACTGAGAAGTACAGAGGTCGTATCTACAACTATATATACAGAGTGTGGACATCGCTGGAGTCGGGGACATACATAGCCGGAGCTGTGCGGCATAGGTGAGCACAGGTGTGAAGGGATCTAAGAGGTGAGACTAAGACTAAAGAGATTACAAGGGTGAACATAAATGAAAGGGAACTGAGATGGATGGTGGAGTGAAACTTTGAAGGCGTGGCATTGCGTCAAATGTGAGATCACGGCAGAGTTTATGAGTTCTTGGTATCGGAGTGTGTCGGAACGTGGCAGAGCAGCCTTGGGATATAGCATATGACAGTCACACATTTTGTACATAATGAGCTATATATGTAGTTATCTATTTTCAATACATCTTTAAATTATGTTCTTGAATATTATCATACTCTATATCAGGTGAAAAATACCATAGTCCCTGCAGAGGGATGTGTTGAAAAAGAAGGTAAATCTCACAGACTGGATAACCTGAATGAAAGTTTTTGAGAGATACATGGCACTGGAAGAAAAACAAACCTAAATTTTAACTCTACTGTAAGGCTACTAGACTTCTTTAGCAATATCAACAAAGACAACATTATTGTGGCTCTTCAGCAGCAATATCCTTACAACCACCAAAACATCAAGATGGATGGAAAAGCAGGCAATTTATGAAGTCCAAATCCTCTGGGTACAACTATTGGACTTGAGGGAAAACAAGGTGCTTACTTTCAGCTGAGATGCTGATTAGTAAGCTGTGGCAAATATATTGCTGACTATACAGATTATCTTATCAATTCAGTAGAAAAATATATAGTCTCAACCATAGCTTAGGGGACCATTATTACAAATCTTACTACTGAACGCCTACCACCTCATCTCATCTCGTCCACCACATTCAACATTATCACTTCCTACAGCAACAACTCTGGTCAAAGATTTTAGGGGTATGAAGGTGCTGAAAGCAAAAAGCTTGGTTGGGGTGCTTAGCCACCCACTGGATCAACTCAGGATGACTCTAGAGTCCACTGTGAGAAATCAAGGAGGATACACAGTGGCCTTTCAAGCTATGAGTGTGCTTCAAGTAAATAAACACAAACACAACAAGGTCCAGAGTTTGACTCCCAGTCTGGCCCAGATTTTTAGTAGTCCAAGAAAGAGGTGAAATCACAGAATTCATCAATGGTTAATCTGTCATGGTCATACTGATATACTCTAAAGTTTGTTTAATCAAGAAAGTGCAAGTCTTACATGGTCAGATGTTAACTTTGATCAAAATTACATGACATTGAATTACTATTAGGCTTCTGTTATTCATGAATATCAGGGTTACTAATTGGACAACAATTCCATTCTTTCTTGATATTAATACAGTTCTTGTTAATACTACTGAAAAAGGTTCATAAAGCAATCATATGTGGTGGAGGTCATATAAATTAAGCATGTGTACTTCAAGTTGGGTGAAAAATGCTCTCCAGTGTTGAGCAAACTGGATAGCAACTTCAACCCATAGTCTATTACAATAGACTTGAAATGAAATGCATCAATTTGATTGAACCAAAAAATAACCTCACTTATGATTTTCAGATGAATGATGTTTGCTGTGGA
>JBBPMC010001382.1:0-11316 GCA_038090115.1 Strobilomyces echinocephalus | reverse complement strand
ATTGTCCTCGACCGAGAAGCACTCTCGCTTCGCCCACCCGGACACCATGATCGCTCCGGGTCTTTGAGTTACCTTTCAAACCACCTCTCCACCCGCTACAAGCAACTCGGGGCGCTGCAGGATCTCGAGGAGGCTACCGTCCTTTGCCGAGAAGCACTCTCGCTTCGCCCACCAGGACACCCTAATCGCTCCGCGTCTTTGAGAAACCTTGTAACTTGTCTCTCCTCTCGCTACGAGCAGCTCGGGGTGTTACAGGATCTCGAGGATGCCATTGTTCTCTGCAGAGAAGCACTCTCGCTTCGCCCACCAGGACACCCTAAGCGCTGCACGTCTTTGAGAAACCTTGCAGTTTGTCTCTCCACCCGCTACAACCAGTTGGGGGTGTTACAGGATCTCGAAGAGGCCATTGTCCTCTCCCGAGAAGCACTCTCGCTTCGCCCGCCTGGAAACCCCTTTCGCTCTGGGTCTTTGAATAAACTTGCAAACCATCTCTCTGCTCGCTACAAGCAACTCGCGGTGTTACAGGATCTCGAGGAGGCTATTGTCCTCGACAGAGAAGCACTCTTGCTTCGTCCACCAGGACACCCCGATCGCCCCGCGTCTTTGAGAAGCCTTGCAATTTGTCTTTCCACTCGCTGCAAGCAGCTTGGGACGTTACAGGATCTTGAGGAGGCTATTGTCCTCGACCGAGAAGCACTCACACTCCGCCCACCAGGACACCCTGACCGCTCCACATGTTTGAATTACCTTGCAACGGATCTCTCCAGTCGCTACCACCACCTTGTGTCCAAGCAGTGCCTCGGTAATCCATCTGCAACAGTGAGTCATCTTCCGTCGTACCTCTTTTCTGTATTCTGATCACATCATTATAACCTCAGAGTGATCTCCAGGAAGTATACAGAATCTATGCGCAACTGGGAGATATGCCCCGTGCCGTGTCTGCGGCTGATTTGCGTGCCGCTCGAGCATGGACACGAGAAGCTGAAAAACACAGGCATTCCTCAACTCTTCTCGCATATGAAACGTCACTTCGGTTCCTCATTGAATATCTCTCCCTTCTTCCCACTCTACCTGAACATCTCGACATCCTCAAGAAGCATTCATCATCGCTTGCAGTAGATGCATTCTCTGCATGTCTCCGTAATGGCGCCCCGCAGCGTGCGGTGGAGCTGCTAGAGCAAGGCCGGAGCATGTTTTGGAACCAGCTCGCCCGCCTTCGCTCCCCTCTCGACGATGTTGTTGCGACCGGCCGCGCCGGAGAGACGTTGGCAAGCGAGTTCACTCGTTTATCCTCACTCATTCGTAAAACCATCGATTCCCCTGGGATGGATCAGCATGACCAATTATCTCGTCACAACCTCGAAATGCAAAGAGTTGTGACTTCTATCCGTGACTTGCCTGGCTGCTCTCGCTTCCTTTTACCACCTTTGTTCTCGGACCTCCGACGTGCCGCCAACGGTGGACCTATCATTATCGTGAATGCAAGCCACTATGGTTGTGACTCCCTCGTTATCTTCGAGAACAGAGATCCAGTTCATATCCCACTGTCGATCACTAAAGAATATGTTCAGCACCTGTCGTCGACGCTCCGTACCATAACCAAGCGTGGAATGACGGCGGACGCACCGAAGACTCTTGCTCGAATGTTGCGGGAACTCTGGGACGATGTTGTTTCTCCGATCGTCTGCGTTCTTCAGACGGCATGCCCGTTGCAATCTCGCATATGGTGGTGCCCCACCGCTGAATTTTCCATTCTCCCTCTGCACGCCACCGGTCCATATAGGAAGGGTCAGCCAAACCTCGCGGCTCTCTATATTTCTTCTTACACCCCCACGTTGAGTGCTCTCATCCAGGCCAGACGTCCCCACTCGTCGAATTCTAGGAAGAACGTGAAACGCTTCATCGGCATTGGTCAAGCAAATGCTCCTGGGCAGGGGAAACTCTTCTCTGTCAGCTCAGAACTAGCTAATATCGATCAGTGTATGAAAGACGTTGCCACGTTCACCGTGATCAAGGGTGAAGAATCCTGTATTCCACGAGTTGCGGAGGAGCTCTGCGAGAACGACTGGGTACACTTTGCATGTCACGGTCTCGCGAACGGCAAGAAACCCTTCCGTTCCGCGTTCGCTCTGAGCGACGGCGACTTCACGATCGAACGGATCATGCGTTGCAACCTGGACGACCCCGAGTTCGCGTACCTTTCCGCATGCCACACGACCGTCGGCGACGAGGACAGCCCAGACGAGATGATCCATCTCGCATCGGCGATGCAGTTCATTGGGTTCCGTTCGGTGATAGGGACGATGTGGGCGGTGGACGACGGCGAGACGAACAAGATCACGTCAACGTTCTATTCTCTAATGAAGGACGATTCCGGTCGTCTGGACTATACGCGTGCGGCATACGCGCTCAACCGGACGATGAGGACGATCAATGTACCAGTGGATCAACGCATTCTCTATGTCCACATTGGCGCCTAGTGAGTCTTTTAGCTCGCTCGCTAGGCAGAGGTTGATTAGTTCTCGTATTCGCCAGGGTCCTAGTGCGAAGGAACCACGACGTGTCCTAATTCTGTGTTGTATTTGCACGTCACATATCATTCTAGCACTGTATGCTCTAGGGATGATAGAAGGGATCAATGTATCATTTGCTTGTCCTCTGGGGCTTGCGCGCACTCTGTTAAGCTCCTTCAGCCGAGAGTCCGTTCGTGGATTTGAGTCGGCGGGGGACCGTCAATTCTCTCATGCTGACCATCAGATGGTGCAGCGACGACTTCGAGACGAGCTACTCCAAGCCCTTCGCCGGTTATCTGGGCGCAGTCCACGTCGACGTCAAGTAGTCCGCGAAATCCGATCGAAACAGAACGCTCGCGTCGGTCGGTTGACGTCTGGGGTCGCCGTTTGGCACAACGGGCCCCGATGTGTGGATCTCTCCAGTGAGAAGCGACGAGCTAACAGAGCGTCAAGGTCGACATGGAACGCGAAAAAAGGCGGTCCAACTTACAAGTCCGTGCCGCGTGTTCATTCGTTGCCTTGCACCAGCGTGAAAACTCTATTACAGCTTCTTGAGCAGCGATCGCGCCGACGATGCTCGACTTGTCGACCAAGCCTCCAAGACATCCAAGTTGGGGAAGGCAAGAGATTGGTCGGAAGCAGAAAGTACAACTCTCAGCACGAACTTGAGAGTGGTCAATGTGGGAAGGCGGGAAAGATGCACAAGAGCGTCCACATCCAAGGTAATGTTAAGCAATGCCACGGAATGGAGGCTTTGCCAAGAGCGCAAATAGCTGGGATTGATGTTCAGCGGGTGGGAGGGTTTCCTGCAGGCGATACGAAGTTCCGTGATATTTGAGGAATGCTTGGAAAATGATTCGAGGAAAACCTGAGGTGTACTAAATCCATCCCTGAATTCGATCTCGAGATGAACCAGTGATGGGAAATGCCAGCCCAACAGAGACATGTATGGTTCAAGTCCAGCGTCATAATGCAGAGTGCGAAGGTTTGGGAAGGGTGGGTCGGTGGCAGGAGGGTTCAAGAATGTTGTAACTGATTCCTAGCGAAGTTGTGGATGCCGTGTCTCGAAGGACCGGATGAATTGGATCCGGCGAACGTAGCTTCGATTCAGCCGGCGTAAGAGACCTGATGAGCGAATACTATGCCGTAGATCAGCAAAAAAAAGGAGAGATGAAGGCAAGTACTCGCCGAATGATCTCACCCAAATGAGGGAACACACCGAACAAGTGGGATCAAGTCGTTCAAATCCCTCCAGAGTACATCCAATGCTGGCTCTTTGAAAGCACGGCATGTTCTCGCCAGAACAGCTAGATCGGTGTTGTGGGGGTATCGGTCCGGATACTGGCTGAGGAGTGCTACAGAACAGTAGTTGAAAATATTGGCAACAATCTCTGGTATGCGCAATGCATGATGCATTTTGGAGAGCGTATGGGTGAATCTTCTATACGAAGAGCTCGTGAACGAGCACGTTCCCGTTCGTCCCTTCCGATCCAAACAGTTCCCTATTTACTTCCCTCGACGACGGACAGCGCGGGCGAGCGGCGGTTCGACCACTTTCGCCGGCCCCACCAGGACGCGCAGATCTTTTTTCGGTGCGATGCAGGACTGCTGCGACGGGCACGTTCGTCCCTGGGTGAGGCAGGGACGCACACGTGACGTGCGCCAAGCTTGGATGGGTGCCCAAGGGATCTTACATGGTCCTCGCGGGCGCCAGAGGGGTACGTCCCCTTTTGCACTGTCGCGAGCGCGCAGAGGACGGCGTTCCTGCCTGACTTCCGGTGTGCATGGGAGGCACTGCACAGGGAGCACCTGCACGGAGACGTGCGCAAGGACAAGGACATTGTGTCCCGCAAGTGGGGGGAGGGGAGCGACGGAGGGATGACGCTGGTCGATGTCGAGTAGGCTGGAAAGGAGGGGGAAGCGGTATCCTTTTGGGGCACACAGAACGGAGAAGGGGCTCATGACTGCGAAATATGACTTGGAGATGGTGCATGAGATGGAGAGGTGGTACGACATGGTGGCCTAGGATGGTCGCTCAAAGAGATGGAGAAGACGCGTACGGCGGTCATACCCGGTACTCTGCGATGTTATGGGGTGGACAGGACTATTCTGCATTGCACGCCGCTAACGGACAGCGGACGCTCGTCGTTCGGAACTTGTCTGTTATCGCTAGGAAGAAGGATTCGGCGGTGATAAAGACGCCCAAGAGCATCCTATGTCTCATAGAATGCAACACCAAGGGTTGCGGCAGGCTCCTTCAAGTTGCAGGCAGTTCACATATACCCACTAATTCGCCATAAACTGTGTGTAACGTCCCGTGGCGCCTCCCAGCGCGATATCTAGAAGACCTGCGCTTACCCACCAAATACTCAATGCAACAGCACGATGACGAGACGTATACAACTTGAAGGCGTTGAAAATGCCATTACCACCGCCTCCAGTCCTTCAAGTTGACGCTCTGTCCAGTCGATCCTGAACACTCGCCAAATAACTCAGTCGAGGAGGTCCTGACTGCTCTGGCCCCACGAGTGCACAACAAGGAATCTCAAAGTGCGCGGGTGTTCCACGTGCCACTGTCTCTGTCAGGGCACGGACCAAACTGGCGGGACATGACAGTCTGACCACCAATGTGCAGAGAACACACGACTCCTCCCTTCTTGTATCATAAACGGTGCTGGTTTTTTTTTTCGCAACGGCTGCCTTGTGGGGTCGTGTCGACTTGCCAAGTGCCCTCCCCGTTGTATCTACCCGAACCCCGACACTCGTTTGGTTCCCTATCCGCGTCTCGTCGTCGAGCCTGACTGCTCGCCTAGCGGCTCCACTGTGTTTCCCCACTCTGTTGTCTTTTCTCGAACCCCATCTAGTGTCCCTAGCGTCCCATCGTGCTCCGTCGATTGCCACCGTTCGTCGGTGTCCTTATTCAAGCACCGCGCCATTCTGTCATCCGTGCTATGCTCGTTCGATCACCACCATTTCTCTGGCCCGTGCTGTCTTCATTCGAGTGGTCCGCCGTGTTCTTTCCGGCACCACCGCCTGTTGGTCGCCATCACCGCCGCCCTTATTCGAGACCCGGCCCTCGTCTGTCGCCACTGCCGCGTTCCCTCGAGCCTCGCCACATTGGTCGTCTTGATTCGCGCCTCAGCGCTCCTCAGTCGCCTTCTCCACGTTTTTTCAGACGCCGCTCATTGCAACTATCACGGCATGGGTCGTGTAGGGAGAGTGTCAAGAGGTACACGAGGACCACCAAGGAGGCGCGCCTAAGGTGCGCTGGTAGCGTACCTCAGACGCGGCCGTGATAGAGCGCTGCCAACACCAGTACGAGGCAACGCACGACTGCACCACGCGGACTTATCCGCACCACTGCCACAGCTTGATTCACCTCCCACCTCTTCCGACTTACCCGACATGTCTTAGGTACCTTGGCGAAACAAAATGACTGTCACCGGCTAATTCCTTGCCCGGCATTCCATACGAATGTGACATCGTCGCGTCCGGTTGACTGACGTCGGCTATATCCATCGATACGGACTGATACAATAGCGACCAAGAACAGTATATAAGCAGCTCCGCTCGTGACTGTATCCCCCAGCTCGCTCTGAAAGTAAGACGTAACCACGAAATCTCTTTGAGTGACTCTTCCCGTGCGTCAATGAGTTCTACTAGTTGTCACATCTGAGGTCTTCCTTGTAGTGGAGTCAGAACTCTGACGTTTTCCATCCAGATGCACCACGCACTCGAGATACAAGAGGTCCTCGCCAACATTTTTGGTCACTGCTATGAACGCTGGGACCTTTCATCTCTGGCGCGAACATGCCGCGCATTCAAGGAACCAGCGCTGGACGTACTCTGGGATAAGTTGAACGACCTAACACCTCTCGTGCGATGCCTTCCAGAAGCATCTCACCAGCTCTCCCCATCCGAGGTGAGGTGTCACGAGCATCCGTCACGAACAACGTTTCATTTCTCTCCATGACACAGTACACTGGCACGAGACGGTATGCATTTCACAGACCACCCACACGGACCGAGTGGGATGTCCTTCGACGATACACCAGTCGAGTTCGATTCGTATATCAGAGTTTCACCGACAACGAATCCCTCAGGATTCTCTCGAATCTGCCTGTCACTGAACCACTCTTTCCCAACCTTCGTTTGCTGGAGAGCGAGTATGACTTGGCCGTGCTTCTCTTATATTTTCCCCTCCCGTCCCTGCATGATGTCTCTTTGCGTGGAACCGTGATCCAGGAACTACCCGCGGACGACGATTTCCTCGAGGCGCTTCCACAGCTTTGCCCAAACATCAGAGATGCAGCATTCAGGGGGTTCAATCATTCTTATGGAAAACCCATTTCTGACTGTATCCGCGGGTGGCAGAGACTCCGTTATGTAGCATGTACCGATGTGCCGATGGGTGCCGCTGTGGTCGCCCATTTGTCACGCATGGGTTGTCTAAGTACCCTCCGGCTAGCACTGGATGCACAGCTGCTGCAAGTTGATTCGTGGCTCGTCTTCCCCTGTTTGCGCGACGTGGACTTGCGTTCTACATCCTGGAGCTCCATTTCCCACTTCCTCTCTCACGTCCGACTACCTGCCCTCACACAGCTCAGTATATTTCTAGAGTCCAACCACCTGTCCAGGCCGCAGCTCTCTTCTATTCTTGAAAATTTGCAGACTGCTAGTTGCACCCTCGTCGACAATTTCTCACTAATGTGTGGTGGAGAGTTTCTCAGCGGACTTAAGCCACTTCTCGGCTTGGACGACTTGCGCCCGTGTATGGGATTCAGCAATCTTCGTTCCTTTGAGCTCAACATCCAGTGGGATGTGGGCCTGACGGGCAGCGACTTGGTCGCGCTGGCGTCGGCATGGCCATGCCTAGAAAGTCTCTCGATAAATTGTGACGAAGGCTGGAACACAACGGGTGGAATCACCCTCGACTGTTTGCGACAGATTTTGCAGATGTGTCCGTTGTTAGGCTCGGTGGATCTCGCTCTGGACACGCGAGGTTACGTTGGATGCGCTCAAGAGAGCCTTGGACCGACACTTCCCCGCCAATTCTTCATTGATGTCGTCGACTCGATCATCGACGATGACGCTGTCGCTCCCGTCGCCACATTCTTCGCTCGCATCGCCCTCCCCGGTTTTTACTTGGGGTCTAGACTGTATAGACAACTGGATAGAATGGAGTGGGAGGCCAGCGACCTGGACGGAGTGGAGGAGACCAGCGACCTGGATGGGGTGGACTTAGAGGCCAGCGACCTGGACGGAGTGGAGGAGACCAACGACCTGGATGGGGTGGACTCGGAGGCCAGCGACCTGGATGGAATGGAGGAGACCAGCGACCTGGATGCGGTGGACTCGGAGGCCAGCGACCTGGACGGAATGGAGACCAGCGACCTAGATGGAGTGGAGTCGGAGGACAGCTACCGGGACCCGAACATGCGCCGTTGGAACAAGGTACTCAAGCAGGCTGAAAAGATGATTGGCAAGCGTCACCCAACAAGTGATTGATGCCGGCGCGTGTTCGGTGTTTTTGGCCGGATGACGATCGGGGAGGCGGAGTCGTATATGTGGTCGGCAACGAGAAGAGTGGCCATTTTCCTACTAGTCCGTCTAAACGTCGATAGACGGACGGTTCTCTTAGACGAACTGGTCAAGAGTATACCCCTAGCTGCACAGAGTTGTATAGACATATATACAGGACTTACAGATCCGTATAGAGCTGTATAAGAAGCCAATCACCGTTATATATATATAATGCTACTACGGACATGTACTAGAGTACAAATGGCTGTCTTCGTCATTTTCGTCGTCATTAGGTGGCCGTTGAGCGATCCAGCTCGTTGAAGAAGCGAAACGAACCGTGGGGCTCGACGGGGATTTGCACGCGACGTCGAGGCTCTCAAGTCGGAAGTACAGCGGGCGTCGCAGTCTTGGAAGGAGAGAGCGTCGAGGCAGCCGTCCGGCTTAGGAGCAAGGCGAGCTTGATTCAGACCTGTGCTGCACTGGCGACCCGGGAACAGCCGTCGCTTGCACTGGCGACTCGGGAACAGCAGGCTGTCGCTTGAACCGCGACCAGCTGTTTCTTGGTTGGTGGTCGTCTTCGATTTTGACTGGCCAGTCGCACGCAAAATGGAGAGAAAATGACACGTTGACGCCCCGTACACATCAGTAATATCGTCATGGCCTTATTCGGACTTGGCGCCCTTGGCCGTTATGCACAAGTGCCGAAAGTGAGTAAATTAGAACAAGTGACTACTAAGTATGATTTAGTTGTGTTTGCTCAAGCGGATCCAGGGTTTCCCAAGTCACAATTGAAAAAAGTATACAAAGTAGTCTAAGTAAACTACCGGCACCGAGAACTGCAATTATACCTGACTCGTGTTGTATCAGCGCCCGATACGAAACTCAGAGCATGGATCGTTTCAGCGTAGAATTTTATTTTAAAAAATGTAATGCTAACACATGATGGCAAAGAGGATGAAAACGAGGGTAGTGAGAGCAAGGGCAAGAATCGATCGGCATGTGTCGCCAGTCGCTGTCGTCATGCGCTAGCAAAGAGTGAGTAGTGGTACCCAAAGAAACACAACGGCGGCACCGGAATGAGCAGGGGCGATTAATCTTGTGAGCTACGTGCACGGAAGCCATAGACGGAGTGGGGCCCGGGGGCGGACAGGTGGTGGGAGGTCGGCGAGGATTAGTCGTCAGGACTTCAAAGAATTTCGGCGTTCATCACGTGCTTCTGTCACGTGATGTTGAATTTCGCCTTTTTATTGCTAGTCTCGGCTCTCAATGGCTTCGTTGAAACTCTACTCCACGCACCCATCATCTAAATGACGTCTGCAATGTGAACGACTGTCCTGGGTAAGTATGGGTGTAACATGTTTTTCCTTTCTTATTCTCACTCATGTAGCTTTCATTAGCAGGTAACGCCGCCTCTGTTTCGAGCCTCCATACTCGCCCGCTGTTCGTTCAAGCGGCACTACTCGTCTGGCAACCCTCGGCATGCCATTTCGAGCGCAACCACTTGTTGGGGACCAATTGGTCACTGGGGCTGCCTGCGAGATCGTTACCGCCATACGAGTTGAGCCTGTCGCTGTCGACACAGCGATGCCTCTGTTATCTCTAACTAACCGTCCTACAGGGTGAAGTTTCGTTCTGGAACGGTCGCTCTTCATGAAATCAGAAGGTACCAGAAGTCGATGGAGCTCTCTATCAGGAACCTACCCTTTGGAGGCTGGCTCGTGAATCGCCCAACCTCAAGGTGCGTGTCAGAGTCTTCTCGCGATGCGCGTGTTGATGGATCGTCTGGCTTCAGACCGACCTGCGCTTCTAGTCATCCGCTGTTCGAGCGCCGGTCCTTGTCTGTCGTCCCTCTTTTGATCTTGCTTGCCGGCGTGTTCGATCTGGACACAATCAGGATGGTTGAACAGCGTTGGCCCGCCCATTGGGCCACTTTTTCTACTTTTCCCTCCATCCTAAGTGCAACAAGTGGCGTACAAGTCGGATTTAGTAAAATATTATATTTCCCTAACGGGCGTCCTTGTGCGACTTTTTCTACTTTTCCCAAACAAGACGTTGTATCCCAAGTGCTACAAGTGGTGTACAAGTCCGGTTTAAGAAAACGAGTGGCCTTGCGCGACTTGTGCAGCGCTTTCACCTCGAGCCGAAAAAGTGCCGAAAAAGCTCGAATAAGGCTGGATAAGGCCGTGACGAAATTACTGATGCAGGCCCATGGCAGACCAAGACTCGGGTCACTGGCTCTTTGAAGTCCTAGCACCTGACCTGCGGAGAAAAATGAGTGATGGGACGACGGCGCAGTGGACGGACATCGTGTGAGGCAAACCACTCGTCATCGTCCTCAAGATCGTCGTCGTGCATTTCCCTCCCCAAAGTATCGAATGTCTGGACGAACTATCCAAGAAGGAGCGTGGCATACAAAAGGCCGATATCGAAAATACGTTGCGCCTCATCCCGTTCGTGAGTTTCGTTTGTATGTCGATCGATGGGTTACTTATCCACGACATCCAGCACCCCGCGATGAAGCGCGGGATCAAGCTGCTCAAGGAGCCTTCCAGCCTCGATACCATCATCTTCATTTTTTCCAACGCCAATATCTCTTTTATCGATACCATCGTTCAGGTATCCGTTATTTCCGCCCATGCAACGATAGTACTGAGAGCGCCTCATCTCGTGGCATCAAGGCATACGAAACTGCTTTGAAACGATAATCAGCAACCCGGCCGACTTTGCCGACCCGGAGAACCCAGACCACCTCGTCCTCCGTCGACGCGTTCCTCCAGATGGCCCACAAAACGCGTGTCAGGTTGGATGTGACGCAAACATGTGCAAGGGTATGGAGTCAGTCATCCGTCTTCCCCTCTCGTGCCGTCTCTGTTCCACATCCGTCAGTCCGTTCACGGGCGTCACCCACAGGTCAAGAGCTCACTCACTACCTCGAGGCCCACTCCAACTTTGACCGGATCATTTACATCGGCGACGGTGCCAACGATTTCTGCGCTGTCCTGCGTCTGAGGAGGTACGCTCCCCCTGGTCACGTCTCCTCATCATTTACAACTCGCCCTTGACAGTCAAGATATCACTTTCTGTCGGTGGTGGCAAGGGGAATGCCATCCTTGCGGTCCTGCGCAGTTTCACAAAGGCCTCGCGATTTCCCCAGTGTCTTTTTTTCCCTGACGGAATCTCCTGCAGCTCGCACCGACCACCATCACACGCGCCTTCCGATATCCATGTCTCGACGCTACCTATCAACGACTTGCGCAGAGCAGATGCCTCACCACGAATG
>JBBPMC010001381.1:0-11319 GCA_038090115.1 Strobilomyces echinocephalus | reverse complement strand
AAGACTTGATAAGAGTGATCTACACTCTGATAAGCTCAGATAAGCTCAGATAAGCTTCTGATAGGCTTGGATAGGCTTTGATAAGCTTGATGTTATGATCCAATCATAACAGCGTTCCTCACATTTCCCATCCACTACCCCCGGATGTTTGGATCTATTCTCTCGGAGCTCAAATTTAGTAAGGGGGTAATGTTATGTTTTATTCTCTTTCGCACGCCATTCGGCACGTTACTTTATTTCTCCAATGCTTATCTCGCTTCACCTCGATGGCATTCGCTGAAACTCATAGAACATTCTACAAGTTTCCATGGACGCTGACACGTCCCTTTCTTATCTCTTATCTTGGACCTGCCTTAAAGACCTTTGGTCTATATAAACCTATGTACTTGCCCATGTATTCCTTAAGTTAGTTCTCCTCAAGTGTACTCCTAGTTCCTCGAATATACCTGCTAGCCTCACCTCTTATCTCTGAGTGAGTCCTTGCCCTACTCTTGAGTGGGCACTCTCTCCATCCTCGATCCACTGAAGTGTCCCTTCAGAAGCCTCTGCAGAGCATCTCTCTGTCGAACCCTTGACCCTCCATCGCTATAATCAAAGCGACTATGTCTCGGGCCCTTGTTCGCTATAGTCAGAGCAACTTGGAATCCTTGTCCCCTCGTATTCAGTCTGCTAGGACTATCGAGGCTACGCTTGACCTTACCCAAGGCCAAGTGTAACAGTGGGAGCTGTAAATAAGAAGCTTAGGTGTAATGATTGTCAGATCGATGAGGACCAAGAATCCAATATATATCTCCTAGTTGCGTATCTCTGCCATGCTGATCTGCCTTATCTGATGTGGAAAACAGGATGTGTTACACTCACCCAAAATCAGTCTTTATACTTGATTAAATCCAGGTCTAACATACATTCGACTTGGTCGAACATAGGCCTAACATATGTTCGACGCATATAGTAGAGCTTTCCTGCGGTTACCAGAATACTTCCACAACCAGGAATGACCTCAGAACCCCAAAACCAAACCTCTGAGTCATTTCCTAGGCTAGACCAACACATGCTGCCTCATGCATCACCACCAGGCCACCCTACATTCCATGGCTGTTCTTATCTATACCCTACACCCCCTCTGACTAATGTAGCATAGCATATATCCACCACTTGTACAAACAGTAGAATAGTATATAAGGGACACCCCCAGCTCGATGGAGGACCCAGTCTTGTTCTCCTGGAGTTTCCTACCCACCTGTAGGTCCCCCAGCCTCAAGGCCACCATCTTGTACCCACTGGTCGATTGGTCCTTAGGTGGGCTAGTCGTTTCAGGATGTGGGAGTTGAAAGCAAGAACGAGTCAGATCAACATTGACAAAGAATTCCACCATGTATCTCCTTGTGTACCTCAGCCATTCTGACCAGAGTTTCATCATGGACCTCGAGGGCCTGGCATGGCTGTGGTAAGTACACAACACACCCAAAGTCTTCGATCGTAGCCCAATATTGCAGTCTGGCACATGAGATTGAGGATGTGACGTTAGAGAACATGCGACTTGGACCGATGATCCAACATATACACCAGGCTACTGACCTTGTTGCAAACTGAGACCATCTATCGACGGTAAGCCCTTCAACGTGGCACCTCGTAGCGGTCTGGTCAGACTAAGATCAGAACCTGATTGATGTTGTACTCTATGATGGAGTCATAATACACATGGGGTCTAGGGTTTGCATTCGTCTGCCTTCTTACTTGACTCACCCGAGGGCCGATGGTCTGCGACAGTGCAAGCTAGCTCCGTGACCCGTCTCCTGGTGTAGTGCACAGTCGACCGAACTGAACACTTCAACTTCTCTCAGAGGGCCTGGATGACGCCGATCTTTGAGTTGGCTGTCTCTAAGGCCCCAGAATTGCATGCAAGAATGGGGGAGTGGAAAGTGCAGTCAGGAGAAACACGAGCCCAGGCCTTGGGAGCAACTTCTCCGGCCACTTGAATGCTAAAATGAGGCAAAAGAACATGGTGCATCACTTGAGTGTCATCTGACAGCACGAGTTGGAAGGCGGACCAACCTGAGCTCCTGCAGGGGATTTCCCGAGCGTGATTTGATGGATGGGGGAACTTGTCAAACGTACTGGAGGTGCCGATGTAAAACAGCGATCCTCTCTGTGCTTACACACAGGGGACCAATGGTAGGGGTCTTGGGCACGATAGGCTCGACCCAAAGGGGGTCCGAGAGTGAATGCTGATGTCTTGAGGCCTTGAGGATGGACCGACGCTTGATCCGAAGGCACGGGAAAGCGGAGTCCGAAAGTCCGAAGTGCGGACTCGGTCGTGAAGGTCGAGGAGAGACTGGGGGAAGGTAGAGGAGGTAGGTAGGAAGGTTCTCGGTCGTTGGGAAGGGTTTTCGGGCCGTCTGACAGGTGGTAGAAGCGCAGCAAAGTGGTGGGTAAGAGTAGATACATGTGTAAATACATGTGAAGTCCTTAAGTAGGTCCGAAACAGCATAGCTAAGGTACTACGTGCTCTACAGCGCGCAAACCCGGCGTTTCTACAGCGCGACCTGTGTCAAGTCGCAACTCGAACCACCCCCAGCAATCCCGCCCAGTATGCTCAAGCAGTACGGACTGTACGTCGTCGCACCACACGCCGCCGACACTTAACACCTCCAGCCAAGATGCCCTACGGGCCCCAAGTTTTTTTTACCTACCTTTTTCATTTCGCCTCACTGAGTCTCAAGTCTTTTTCCCATGTATATTACTGACTACGACTGCCCTTCCTGTGTACCAGCGCACACTAGGCCCTGCCGCCGACACATATGTGCCCATTATGACCACCTTCCTTATTTAGAAGCCGCACGGCACGCATTGCCAGCACATGCCGTCGGCCCTCGTCCATTCAAGTTCCGGATTGCTGTTCCAACATTCCATCCTTTCGAAGTCACCGGATCGTTCGAAGTCACCGGATCGTTCTGTGACCGGCCCCCTTTTTTTACCTACCTCCTGTACCCATGCTTACCGGTTCCCGTCCTGTCAGAAGCCTTTTCGTCGCCCAAAGTAGGCCCCCCCCCTTTTTTCGATTCAAACCTTTTGTACTATACCGAGTTTTCACCACCTTTGCACGGTCAAGTTGTTACTTACCGTTCGAGAATACGGGCTCGCGCATGTAACACCACGTTGAATATATACCAGCGCCGCTTCTGTTTTATACAGCAAGACCGCTGGTACCACGACTAAGAAAAGCAAATGAGTACAAGTGTACTCCACCCTAAGGAACTAAGACAGCCCTACATAGTCTAGTGCCCTAACTAAACTAGCTACTGTAGGACTCGAGACCTTAATAAGTCAGCTGTCTCAGCTGCGCGAAAGTGAGACCAGCTAGAGTTCGGTTAATAGGAGTGTTGCCGAATGCAGACACAACTTAGGGGTACCTAAAACCAAATGACTCAGACCTTAGATCAAGTGAATCTCGGCTATCATAAGTGTCACACAGGGTGACCATTGGTGCCAAAACATGCTTACAAGTCATTTGGGTGGAAAACTCAGCACCCAGGAGCAGATCCTTTGAATTAGGAAATTCACTTAGCTAATGGACAACCTCGCGCGTACCACCCTTCCTTCAGTTCCCTCCTCTCTTGCGCCCTACGCCAAGTTACACCAGTGCAAATCCCAGCCTTTGCTTACGTCTGCAAGTCCTGGACACTATTTAAGATCCGCCGCTGTCCCTTCCAGTCCTTGGGATACTCTGCAACTCCTTCGCCCACTTGTCCTCAGCCCCAGCCCCTCCCTTTTCCAGCCCGCTAGGCTTTGAGGCAAGGTAGGCATCCCATCATCGTTGCCCACAGCTCACTCAACTCCAGAAGAAGCTACCTACCTTGCTATGAAAGCGTAGTCTGGTAGCTGGTGAACTCACCAGTGAGTTTTCCCCGCATTATCCCCTATGTACGTGGAGTCTGTACATAGTCCACATATGTACCCGATACCCTACCTACCCTACTGTTCACGGCTATGAAGCATCAATTTCCCTTATGGTCTATGGATGTCATGTGTAGATATCTACACTAGGACAGCAAGTTTACGACAATAACGACTACAATTGTATCCCTACTTAGCATTGATAGCATTGAACTGGCGATTTTCGGGGCACACTTGAGTGATCCTAAATCACGCTAAGTAGAGAGCTATCGCTGACTCAATTAATCCTTCTGTTCCCTGCGAACACCCAACCATATGGCCTGTATTAGTCACGTTGGCATTATCAAAGCAAGATTAGCCACGTCAAAACCTGGAATTAAGATTAGCAATTATCACGCAAGATATTCAAGGGTACCGAACGCCTTAGTCAATCCCCTCATCTAGTGTAGCAGACCAAGACGGTTGGCACTAGAAATAACATTCGTACTGATCTGTAGCATTATCAACTACTGTGTGTAGAACCCACCGAGCGGTTGACAGTATTGTGTTGCTCTAATCTCAGATTGAAGTCTACTAGAAGACTGGCCCGGAGCCCAGGATCAGTAGAGAAGTCTATTTTTAGTCTATAGTGCAGTACCAAATGCTGCCATATCAAGTCATAGCCAAGATGGTATACTCTGATGTCCATCAACCACATTATCATCGCACATATTGTGCCCAGTGTCTTGGAAATTTCATCAAGTCTAGTGACCATGTCCAAACCTATGGAGCCTACAAGCGTGTAGACAGGAAAGTGAGACCAGTATCCACACCTATTCCTATAGAGTTCAAAGTAACTCGCACGATGCCACATGATCCATTGGCAACCTTGCCCGTTTTGGATCCTAATCCACCAGAGTTTTCCCCTACCAAGAAACTGACTCAAGAACGCCTAGACACATTAGAGCTAGGAAAGTCAGGATTCTTATGGCCAGAAGAAATCAAGCTATTCCAGCATATTCTACTATTGAATGAAGAAGCCCTCGCCTTCGAAGACGAAGATAGAGGAACTCTTAGAGAGACATACTTCTTGCCCTACAAGATACCAACCATTCCACACATTCCTTGGCAGGAGAAAAATATTCCTATCCCTCCTGGAATCAAAGAGGAGGTACTAAAGGTACTCCAACTCAAGATCAAGGCAGGAGTCTATGAACAGTGTCAATCCCCTTATCATTCTAAATGGTTCTGTGTGGTCAAGAAGAATGGCAAGCTATGTATTGTCCATGACCTCCAACCCCTTAACCGAGTGACCATTAGAGAATCAGCCATCCCTCCAAACTTGGACCAGTTTGTGGAAAAGTTTGTTGGAGGAAAATGCTTTACAGTATTTGATCTCTTTTGGGGATTTGATGCTCGTAAAATGAATAAAGCCAGCAGAGACATGACTGCATTCTTAACCCCAATGGGAATGTTACGTCTTACCTCCTTGCCAATAGGATATACCAATTTCCCAGCAGAATTCCAAGAATGCATGCTATTCATCTTGCAGAATGAATTAGCAATTGCAGATGTCTTCATAGATGATCTACCAATCCGAGGACCACTGTCTGTTTATCCAGATAGACATGGAAATCCTGCAACACTTCAAGCAAACCCAGGGATTAGAAAATACATCTGGGAACATGCACAAGATGTGCATCGTATCATGCATCGCATCAAGGATGCAGGAGCTACCTTCTCAGCTCCTAAAATGCAACTTTGCTTAGAAGAGGTAAAGATCCTTGGCCAAACAGTCAATTTCCAAGGAAGAATACCAGACAAGTCCAAAGTGGACAAGATACTTAACTGGCCTGCCCCACAAAATGTTAAAGAAGCCAGAGGTTTCTTAGGACTTTGTGGGACTGTACGCATATGGATCCCAAACTACTCTACTCTAACAGCACCCATTACTGAGCTCTGGAGGAAAGGAGTTGACTTTGAATGGACTGAGCACAGGCAGGAAGTCTTTGATATCCTGAAGCAAGTAATTACCACAGCCCCAGCCCTGTGGCCTATTGACTATAAGTCAAATGACCCCATTATCCTTTCAGTTGATTTGAGCTACATAGCTGTTGGGATCATTTTATCACAGCTAGATGAAGAAGGACACAAGAGACCAGCTAGATATGGATCTCCACCCTTCTCAGAAGTAGAATCAAAATATGCTCAATCCAAGTTAGTGTTATATGGACTCTATCGAGCAATGCGCCACTTTTGCCTCTATATCATTGGTGCAAGGAACCTAATTGTAAAGGTGGATGCCAAGTACATCAAGGGCATGCTTAATGAGCCTGATCTACAACCTAATGCTGCCATCAACCGCTGGATCCAAGGAATCCTATTGTTTGACTTCACCCTGAAACATGTACCTGCTGTTCAATTCAAAGGACCAGATGCTTTATCAAGAAGAGGACTGGCAGAAGATGAGGTCATGGAACCTCATGATGACTCCTGGCTAGACCACCTCAGCTTATACTTTGAACATATAGAACTTGGCATTCCATTAAACAAATCCATTTCTACATCACTTGCAAAAGACACATTGGTTCTGTCTACACAAGCTACTCAAGAGCAATCCCTACAAGATATCTATTAGTATCTTACCACTCCTTCCTCTCAAGGATCACTAGTGTCAAAGCAATTCCTGAGAAAAGTAGTGAAATACTTTGCTAGAGCCAGAAGACTATTCAAGAGGATGAATAATGGCAAACATTTGTTAGTTGTGTTTGATCTAGACAAAAGAATGGACCTCTTAGCTCAGGCCCATGATCAACTAGGGCATAGAGAAGAGAGAGCCACATGGGAGAACTTAAGACATCGGTTCTATTGGCCTTTCATGTTTGAGAATGTCAAACACTATGTTAAGTCTTGCCATGAATGCCAAGTACGAGAAACTCAGAAAGTCCATACTCCAGTCACAATCTCTACCCCTGCTAGCATATTTGCCAAAGTACATCTGGATGTCATGGTAATGCCTAAAGCAGGAGGATTTCGCTATATTCTTATTGCCAGAGATGATCTATCCAAATACGTGGAAGGAAAAGCCCTTAAGCAAGCAACTACCAAAGCAGTAGCTAAGTTCATTCTGGAAGAATTGATCTTCCGCTATGGATATATCTCTCATATTGTAACTGATAATGGACCAGAGTTCCAAGGAGAACTTAGTTAGCTTTTACGGCATTATGACATGCCCCAGATTCCTATTTCTCCTTACAATTTGTTACGCTTGGCCTTGGGTAAGGTCGAGTGTAGCCTCGATAGTCCTAGCAGACCGAATACGAGGGACGAGGATTCCAAGTCGCTCTGACTATAGCGATCAAGGACGAGGGCAAGGATTCTGAGTCGCTTTGATTATAGCGAGCAAGGACAAGGGTTCGACAGAGAGACGCTCTGCGAGGACTGCCGAAGGGACACTTCGGTGGAACGACGAGGAGAGTGAGTGCCTACTCAAGAGTAAGGCAAGGACTCAAGCGAGGAACAAGGGATGAGGCTAGCAGGTATATTCGAGGAACTAGGAGTACACTCGAGGAGAACTAGCTTAGGGAATACATGAGCGAGTACATGGGTTTATATAGACCAGAGGTCTTTAGGGTAGGTCCGAGATAAGAGATAAGAGAAGGACGCGTCAGTGGGACACGTCAGCGATAAGAGATAAGGAAGGGACGCGTCAGCGTCCATGGAAACGTGTAGAACGTTCTACGAGTTTCAGCGAATGCCACCGAGGCGAAGCGAGATAAGCGTTTGGAGAAATGAAGTAACGTGCCAAATGGCGTGCGAAAGAGAATAAAACGCAACACAATTCCCAAGCAAATGGAGTTGTGGAGCAGGGACACTTTGCTATACGAGAAGCATTAGTCAAGGCTTGTCAGGGAAAGATCCATAATTGGCCTTCCAAGCTAAAGGCAGCCCTCTTTGCTGATAATATTACAGTGTGAAGATCAACTGGCCATTCAGCATATTATTTAGTTCACGGTTCAGACCCTACTCTGCCATTTGACTTGATCGAGTCCACCTTTATGGTGGAAGGCTTTAAAGCTGATATCTCTACATCTGAACTACTTGCCTTACGTATTCGGCAACTCGAGTGCCATCAAGAAGATATTGCAAAAGCAGCTGCTATACTGAAAGCAGCTAGATTATCTTCCAAAGAACAATTTGAAAAACGATTTCATAATCGTCTAGTTACCAACTCTTACACCCCAGGAATACTAGTCCTTATTAGGAATAGTGTGGTTGAAAAGGAACTTAACCACAAGACCAAACCTAGATATTTAGGGCCATATAAAGTACTCCACCAAACCAAAGGAGGAAGCTACATACTCAGTGAACTAGACGGAGCAGAGCTATCTCGTCCAATTGCTGCATTCAGACTTATCCCTTACATCACTTGGAAGTACTTGAAAGATCTTGCTATACCTTCTAAGGAATCAGATAGCGAATCGCATAATATCCCTTACTTCTCAAATTAAGCCCAAAATGGCTACCACCTCAGCAACAGGCACTACTCTGGATCAAGCTCCACCACTTCCATATACATACTCTATTACCTATTCACTACTACATTGCCCAGCAGCCTATCTCTGCTGATGTGAAAGCCTACTTTTATAAACAGTGGAATGACCACTATATGCAAGAGCTCGCCAAGCTAGAAAGCCGCCTTAGAGAATCCACCTATGGTTGGATGGCACACTTGTGTACTGTCCATCCAATCCACATTACCACTCCTCACCTCCAAGACGACATCGCCTGCTACTATCAGGAGACTACCTTAGTTTCTATTCCAAACATAGCACCTACCACCACAGTTATAGTTCCAGGACACACTGATTGTACAGAGTGTTCACAGTTACAAGCCTTCATTACACAAGTACATTATCTGCAAGAGCAGATCAACATTTATAGAAAGGCAAACCTAGAAGTTCTTCAACAGCTCCATCAATCTCAACCTGAGATACAACCCCAGTTTCAAACGCAACCACCTCCAGTAACTACATCAGAATTAGAAGAAGTGTTACGCCAGATCTTAAATTCCATGCCACCATCAGCTCCTGTAACCCATCAAAGCATCCTAGAGCAGGAACTGCCTATTGAAGGACAACCCGTAAACCCACAATTCCCTTCTGAATTATTTGACCTCGATGGACCAATCAATTTTGAGGCAGAATTCCCCCGATCTGAATCCCCCTTCCTATCAACAAACGATGGCTCCCCTTTTGGAGGACTATGAGCAAGGAAGGCAAATAGTGGAAATCGTCTTTCGCCGCCATGTTCAAGATGCCCATAGACGGGATACTTGGGATGAACGGATAACACTTCTTATGTTTGCATGGACCGTCGGATTATCTGAAGCTGTACAAAAAGAATGTCCCTCATGTTTTCTTCTTTCTAAGCTACTTTTGGCCCTAGATGAAGAACTTAGTCTCTTACAGCAAGACACTGCTCCACCTCAAGGTTCTAGCTCCGTGATTCTGGAAACCACGTGACATCTTTTAATATATAGAAGATCTGTGTCACGCATACAAACCTCCAGCTATTCACCCTTTTCCTTTACCATCAACTCCTCCACAAATTCAAACTCCCCAGCATGTCCCCTTCTGCTACCTTTGAGTTCTGCCATCACCAAAGCAATGGCACATTCCTGTACGTCACTGTCACCTATGAATCCCAAGAAGCAGTCGCGCTTGGATACAATCCTGCTAGCCGGCCAAAGTTGTGATCGCAAGTCGCCCTTCACCATTTTCCAAATAGTCTGCCGGTATTCGTTGGCAAGCTGGCAAAGGTCCTCTCGATTATGAATGATATGGCTCATATTCGTGTCACCCCATCTAAAAGTTATTATCACTCTACTTCCTTTCCAGATCCGTTTACTCTATTCATTCCGGTGGCTTGGATTGAGCGATCTGTTAGTCTTTCCTTTCTGTTACAAACATACCCATAAGCGCCGGTAGCACCGTCATAGAACGGGAACCCCCGCAGTCTTTTCTCCATTTCCACGAAACACACAGCAACCACGAGTCACCATCACTTCTGATGGATCCTGTTCTCACGCAGTCACCATCACCATCACTCCTGATGGATCCCATTCCCGCGCTGTCACCATCACTCCTGATGAATCCCGTTCCCGCGCAGTCACCATCACCATCACTCCTGATGGATCCCGTTCCCGCGCTGTCACCATCACTCCTGATGGATTC
This sequence comes from Strobilomyces echinocephalus, assembly GCA_038090115.1. Taxonomy (NCBI): domain Eukaryota; kingdom Fungi; phylum Basidiomycota; class Agaricomycetes; order Boletales; family Boletaceae; genus Strobilomyces; species Strobilomyces echinocephalus. Next base: position 1,207 of record JBBPMC010001381.1, on the reverse strand, counting down.
CGTTTCCAAGTCACAGCCTTTGTGATCCTTCATGTCGCTGCTCCGCTCCGCAGCCTCTTTGATCCTCTTTTGATTCTTTTTACCTTGACAATGGACGCCCTAAACCATACCTTATAGAACCCTCAAACCCTAGTAGGTTCGCACCCCTCTTAGATAACACTATATAAGACAGGCGTCCATCACCGTAGCTCCCCAGCTAATTCTACCTTCCACGAGTGTAGTAATCTAGCAATCTAGTCCACACTTGACGATTCTTGTGTGAGCCCCCTTGTCTAGCCGTTGCTACTTGAGATATCTTCCCTCTTCTTTGAGACCTCGCTTCACTCTTGACGAAGCGCTACGCTAGGTTCTAGGTTATCGCACTCAGAAGTGTAACACTTTCAACACTTTCTTTGTTCATATCAGAACAGGCAAATCATGTCTTATCATCAGCTGCCTATTTTCTGCGACCAGTATATTCCAACCGGTACGCAACCGATTCTACCTGACCATATATATCTTCGTGCTCGTAAGGAAGAACCTCCTAGTTCTCCTACTTCATGCACTACCTTAGACTTTTCTTACCATTCAAATACCCCACTATTCCTTTCACCTCTTTACAAGTGGACAAGTAGCTATTTGAAGTAGCAGGAGTACGCATCGTGTTGTATTCCAGGCAATTTTTTCAAGCTGCTAAGTATAAAATATCTCATCTGACAATGCAAGCATACTTGCAATCAATCCAGCACCACTATAGCCATAATCCAGAGAATGTAATATTTCTCTTAGTTCAACCCGAGAGCAGTAACCATTATCAAGGACGTGCTCTAGGATTTCAACAAGGAAGTCTACCATCTTTAGGAGCACAAGTTGCACTCTACACCACCATTTCCATTCACCCTATTGTCATCGGCACCTTCTCGAAAGTCCTTGCCATTCAACTCGACTACCTTACCATTCAAGTGGATCCATCTGGCCAAGAAACCTCTGAATCCCAAGACCAACATCCATTCCTTTTGCAAATCCCATATCAGTGGATTTACCCAACATTCTACACATTTCTGGTGTACCACATCCTTTCTCTCTTTAGCTGCCATATCTATTCCACCCCTGACATCCAGCCCATCATATTTGAGGCAAGACCCTCTTCCAACTCATCCAATCTATCCCTTACTATCCTATCCAGCCAATGAGTACCCAGGACACAATCCACTCCCAGGAGTTTACT
>JBBPMC010001380.1:0-11321 GCA_038090115.1 Strobilomyces echinocephalus | reverse complement strand
TGCATTGTATACCTCGATGTCTCACCAATTTGGCTGCGGGCCTGCATTATTTTTCGAATAACGCATGGCACAGTTATGTGCATCCTCGTCGTCTTCAAGTTCATAGGGCAGACTTTCGAGATGTACCATACGACGAGGCAGTGGAGAGTAGATCGGTACCAGACCCTGCTCGCCAAAGAGGGCGTTTTATATTTCTTCGCGTAAGCCTACACCTCGCTGTTTCCTTGTCTCCGCTGGGGCTTCCACGCGCTGACTTTCCCATCGCAGCTTCCTTTTCTCCTTCCTGGTCAGCGCGGTGGCCTTCTTCGGAGGATGTCAGACGGGCGGGTGGCAAACGATAGCGCCGGTCATTTTAGGATACGTGCCCATGTTCATCGTGGTGCCTCGATTCATCCTGAGCATTCGGGAGCTGTACGCGAAGGACGGTAGACGATGGAGCTGGATGGACTCCGGGTTCTGCTTGGCTTCCGCCTGGAGCATCATGTTCGCAGACGTCGAGCGGGACGAGAGCGTTGAGATGAGTGCGACGGGAGCAAGCGGATGTGATTAGTTCTCCGGATAAAAAGTAGATCAGGGTCTGGGAGGTGCAGCTATGTGACGCGCTCCCAGACAAGGTTGCTCCATCTACGTGTAATGCTTAGCGTTCATTGACGTCTGGAAGGCAGTACGGCAGAAAGTGGTACGTTTTATGTAGCAAGTAAAGCGAAAGCCTCGCCGTTGAAACTGACATACTCGAGGTTAGAGGCAGGACGGACTTGAGGCGAAGGATATGCCGCATCTTTGCATCTAAGATCGAATGCGGCCTGGAGGTTTTCTAACGTGAAGGAGCACAGCTCCGCGAGGCAGCTGATGGCCTGCGAGCCCATCATGGCCTCGACCTGTGGAACAGCAGGTCAAGGATCCGTGCGTGAATGAAACCGAGTAACTCACTCCGATGGTGTTTCTCCAAAACACGGGACCTGTAGCGTAAGCGAGGTGATCGAACCTGAAGCAGCATAAAATACATACAATAATTGCAGTCATTCCAGGACCCAATGCTCTATAACTATGCAAATTGCTGGAACTTGCTCTCAAAGTTGCGGGCAGGATGCCGCTTTTCGACAGGTCCTTCCTCGTCATGTATGTCCTAGAACTGCGTCTGAACTATCATCAGCGAGAACGCAGAGATCGAGCGTTTCCAAGGACCAGGGAACTTGTCGAGGGGTAAGGTCACCAGGTACCTATGACGCTGGAAACCCCCAAAAAATCCCGCGATTTTTTTCGTGGGAAGCGTGCGATTCAGCACCAGGGTGCGCGATTTTTCGGTCGAGTGCGCGCGATATAGTTATTGTCAGCACGAGTCGTGTGTCCAAGTACCCAATGCACAGGATGACGACGACGACGACAAAATTTGATATTATATACTATACTATCTACATCATAACGTGTAGCGAATGACTGTCGGTGCTCGACTAAACACGACGGGGGGTCGAGCGCGGGGTCAGGCACCAGAAGATACGAGGGGGGTGTTAAGCAAGTGTTCAGGCTCGAATAAAGACGGTGAAGGGACCAAACGAGCGTTGGCGCTCGAAAAACCACGGCGGGGGGAGACCAACGAGCGGTGTACTCGAGTAAAGGTGGTGAGAGTGGCCAATGAGCGGCAGCATCTGAAAAAACGCTGTGAAGGCGACAGATGAGCGCTGAGACTCGAAGCAAGACGGTAGGAGCGACCAACGAGCAGCTGCTCGAAGGTCCACGGATCTCGAATAAGGGTGGCGGTGACTGCGACCAGCAAGCGGTGGCGCCCGAAAGAACACGGCGGGGGCACTCGAATGAAGACAGCATGGGCCCGTCTGAGTACAGCAGGGACGACGGAAGAGTGCGGCGGGGGCGGCAGGGGAGCACCTGCTGCGCCCGAATGGACGCGGCAGCGGCGACTGGCAAGTGGTCGCACTCGAGGAAAGGCGGCGGGGGTGCCAGGGGGTGCCAGGCGGGTGATGGCGCCCGGAAAAACACGGCTGGGGTGGCAGGAGAGCGTTTGCATTCGAGGAAGCGCACAAGGGACACCAGATGAGCGACGGCACTCGAGAAAGGACGATCGAGGGGACACTGAACGAATGGTTCGGGTAGACACAACGGGGGCGTTGGGCGAGTGGACATAGCGTGATGGACTAGGGTGCAGTTGGAGCCTAAGTAAGTAGTCCTGGTTCTTCGGACTAGCGGGGCTCCTTTTTCTCACGCCTCCACCTCTTGCTGGCCCTCGAACAGGTTCCGGCTCCTCGCAGCTCACTCCTGGGTCCGGAGCACGCGGGCCTGCCTGCTGGGCCCACGCGCCTGCGAGGGCGGACAGAGCGACGTCCAGAGAGGGGGCGTTGGGTGAGGCGTGAAGGCTCGAGTGGACACGGCGGCCGGGTAAGCGTTGGGATTCGGAGAGTTGGGCAAGCGTCGAGGCCCACTATGTACAATACAGGAATATAAGTAAGGATGAAACGAACACTGTGGGCCAACGAGCAAGTGCGCGCGCTAGGTCGACGGACGAATATTCGGGCTCGAATTGACGCGACAGGAGAGAGCTCGCACTACAAAGGGATGGGCGAGTGACCGAGCCCGAAAAGGGGTGCTGAGGGTCGTGGGCGAGCGCGCCCGAGAAGACGGTGTGCGGGCGACCTGCGATCATCCAAGCCCGAAAAGACTCGACGGGCAAGCGTCCGCGCTCGAAAAAGACGTGGCAGACAAGCATCCGAGCCCGAAAAGGGGCGATGAGGGCCACAGGCGAAGTTTGCGCCCGAAAAGACAGGGTAATGGCAACCTGCGAGCGTCCGCGCTAAAGAAGACGCAGTGAGGGCAGCGTCTGACTTGAACAGACGTGGTGGGAGCGACAGGGGAGTGTCTGGGCTCAACGAGGGCGACGGGCGAGCATAGAGCGCCCGAGCTCGAATGGACGCAGTGGGAGCTCCCGGCGAGCGTCCACGCCAGAAAGACGTAGGGATGGCAACACGCGGGCATCCGAGCTCGAATGGGGGCGGCGAGGGCGACCAACGAGCGTTCGTGCTCAAAAACTTGAGGCAGACAGGCAGGTGGGGAGGCTGAGGGGAACCCGCGGCCCGCGGGGGCCGTCCAAGACAACCCCTTGGATGGCCCCGCGGCCCGCGGGTTCCCCTCGCGCACCGCGGACCCTTGGTCACGTGTCACTGGAGCCAGTGGCCGGCGGCAAGGGCGAGACGACATCAAAACTCTCTTCAGAACGAGACTACGTGATGGTCACCGCGCGCTGTCCTCAATAGACGGCGTCGTGTCATGTTGTCGGCTTGTCGTCGCGCCGTGTATGGGCATGTGAGTGTGCGTTGTTGACTCAGGCGGCGGCGGCTGCCATTGTTGAGTCACGTCGTCCTATGGTAGTCCCTATCCATCTTCCCTTTTTGTCTGTCACTGCGCGTACTATGGAGCTCGACCCTCAGGGGTTCTGGGCGGACGCGCAGAAAGGCCGGCCACCCTTTCGCACGCGGGATCAGTATCAGGGTCCCCTCGGGGCCCTGCCAGTGATACCTCAATCTGGGAGGCTAGTTCCGAAGATATGTTATTCAGTCGAGAGGGTCGGGGTACGTTTTCCCGAGTTCTTCGCCAAGTTCGTTCATATCACTGTCCAATGGCGATTCAACTTCTACTTATAACGTCACATCAATTGGCAACGTTGCAAGATGATCCATACGCCACCGTATTTGGGTTAGCCCTTGACAGCATATCTAGCTGTGGAGTTCCGCCCTTGTACCTTGGTGCTTTAGTCTCCTTTACTAAAGAGGGGGAGAGTGTTCCTTGTCGCCCAATCCCCTTACCACACGCCCACAATGCTCTGCGCACTTCGATCTACTACACTGATAAGTGTTCCGCTGAACAGCTATGCAAGCTGTACGTCCTGTCTCCCTGGCGAAAATGCTTTCGTGACTTGTTATAGTCGCATTCCTCACCGCCATTGCATATGATCATGGTGAGCCATTAGCTCCATTCCAGTACCGTGTACCGACTGTTTTCGTCAGCCCTTACATTTTCAAAAGAGGTATGATGACATCCCTTGATATTGTGCGTGACGTTTTCCTGACTGATGACCCAGATAGAATATGTATGGGTCAGGCAATTGTCTCTTGATTTTGCCTGATCCTGATGAGACTCGGACTGTAGTGCAAACGCTGGACATGGGTGTCATTTATGTTCGCTCTTGTAAATATCAATCTTCTCTATTCAGCCATTGTTCTCTGCAGCTAAGCAATACTGTAGGTCCGCTATGTTGGTCCCTATGGTTTCATGTGAGTTTTTGGTAAATGCATATGTGCTAGTTGTTTACTCGGAACGGCCGACCAGTATTCCGAGGATTGGTATGTCTGACTTTTGTGTGCGAAATTGATTGAAACGTGACCTGTTCAAAGTGGATGGTATTACCCAACTAGATCCTGCCAGTGCAAAGGTGTTCCATTTGAGATAGTAGACTAGAGTGTGTACTAACTTGATTGATTCTTAGATGTATGTCTTCACCTAACCTTCATTGTTGGCGCCAGACATGAATAACATCTACTGAACAGGTGTAAGTACTCGTACGCAATGCGTTCCTGGCCTTTCTGTTCACGGTTTAAAGGCAAAATGAGGTTTATAATCAGAGGATGGGCATTCCTTCTCTTTCTTGGTGCAGCTGACTGTAGGTCATCGAGTGTGCACCCTTAATGAGGCAAACTTTGATGAGGATGCAGTCGTCATGATCCTTCGTGTATGGTCAATGTATGATCGATCGAAGCTGATCTTCGTTGCCCTCCTCACACTTTTCTCGTTGGAGATCATCTCCACAGTCCTCTTCGATGCTCTCTCTGATGTTCCAAGCAAGCAGTCAGGTGTGTGTCGCTTGCTTTCCATATGGGTCCACTGTACTAAGACAACCTTCTCCACTCGTCGACTGTCACATAGTGACCCTCACGAACACGCATCACGCTTCGTCATGCATTGTAGACCTCGATGTCTCACCAATTTGGCTGCAGGCCTCCCTTATTTTACAAATAACGCACGGCACAGTTATGTGCATCCTCGTCGTCGCCAAATTCATGGGGCAGACTTTCGAGATGTACCGTATGACAGGGCAGTGGGGGGTAGGTCGGTATATGACCTTGCTCGCCAAACAAGGCGTTTTATATTTCTTCGCGTAAGTCTATGCCTCGCTGTTTCCTTGCCCCCGCTCTGGTTTCCACACGCTGACCCTCCCATTGCAGCTTCCTTTTCTCGTTCCTGGTCAGCGCACTGTCGTTCTTCGGAGGATGTCGGATGGATGGATCGCAGACGATAGCGCTGGTCGTTTTAGAATATGTGCCCATGTTCGTCGTGGCTCCTCGACTCATCCTGAGCATTCGGGAGCTGTCCGCCCAGGATGTTTGGGCTCGACGCGGGAGCGGGATCGACTCCGGGTTCGGCTTGTGCAGCGGGAGCATCGTGTTCGCGGACGTCGAGACGACGCTGGAGAGTGAGACGACTTGACGTCCATTACGTTCATACCTGGGCATGCAGTCGAGTGCATAGCAGTTACTCGTCGTTGCTTGAGCGCGGGACAGGCGAGTGGTGACGAGAGCAAGCGAATGTAATTACATAGCTCTCTCTATATAGATTATGATCTGATGACGAAGGACCGCTGTGACGCGCTGCCGGACAAGGTTCCTCGATGTCTTAGCGTCCGCTGGCATCTGGAAGGTAATACAACAGAATGTGGTCCATTTTACGTAGTAAGTGAAGGAGAAAAAGGTGCACGGTAACGACAGCGCGCCATTGGATCGACGTCCACGACATAATGCCAGTCCGAGGCCGCTATCGGAAGCGACTTCTGACGATCCCCCCACATCAAACTGAAAACCCTGTCGTCAACACTGCTCGAGGTTGGAGGCAGGACGGACTTGCCGGTGAAGGATACGGCAGCCAATGCACCGCTTGTGGGCGCACTTGCGAACTATGCGATCTGAAGGCCGTCGATGGAGGCGCTATGATCACCGATTCTTGGATTCCAAACCATTGCGCTCTCGTAAATTGGGCTCTCATACCGGCTCGCTTCACAAGATGGATGAGGTGCCTGCAGACGCGGAAGAGGTGCGCTCGCTTCAGCATCCACTCGCACCCTCCCTGATTTATGTACCTCAAGGCCATCGACGTTCAACCGTCCGTAATCGGTTATATCGCAAAGAGCATCGCCCACGTCGGCAATCGTTCCTGTGACATAGCAATTGAGCGTTTTCATTCCGATCATGTCACCTTTCTCCTCATCAAAGTATGTCATTTCGAACTTGCGTGTCGCTCAACTTGACATCGAAAAGTCTATCGTTGTATTTATGAGTTTCCATGGAGACGAGACATGAGTCTATGGGAACGCGACGATGAGGTCACCTACACGCGATATGGCGTCGAGGTGCTCCCTGATGGAGTGTGGCAACCACGAGGATGCCATACAGTCTTTCGAGCGCGTGCGAGCCCTTCTAAAACCATACTCAGTTGAATCGCTCTTTCTGATCTCATTGGTGGGTTTCGCATGCCGCGATGCGCGGATATCATTTACCATGCCAGACAGATGTTTGGATGGAGATTTCACAATCTCGATATCACAATTCGCCAACATATGTGTGAAGCCCTCTATTTGATGGGCGGCACAACGACCGCAGGCCTCGAGCCGGTCCGTGACTTCGAAAAGGAGGTGTACATGTTCGAAGCAATTGTCGAGTGGATTTCGGGTGAGCCCATGTTCTTTCCGTCGGTCCGACTGGCCTGTATTCTATCTTGTTTAGGTTTCCCACGACGATGTCTCGTCACCCCCGGAACTGGCACGGCTTCAAACGTGACTCGAATTGGCAACGGTGATATATTGATGCTTCACGTGTCGCTTTTGAGGGAATGGGTGAGAGCGACGTGAGTGTTTCCTTCTGTTGCGCATGTCCCGGTGTGTCTGACGCCTTTGGTCTCAAGTTCATTGTTCCAGTGTTTGCTACATATGCGAACGACTGGTCGCAATCGACCGCACCACGGACGCAACTGAATGTTTGCTCGAAATGGAAAATAAAATATTGCAGCAGGCCGATGAGCAAGCGGGGTGGATCATGAGGTTCAAGCATCGTCCTAGCGGAAAGCCAGAAGAATATGGGGATGCAGTTATGAATGCTCGACAATACGACGAAGCTATCATCCAGTTTTAGACCCTATCTCTGAATTGTAGTCCTCTCCAAGGATTGTTTGCCAAGCGCAGCAAGGCGCGGACAGACATGGGATCGTGGAAGGATGCATTGGACGACGCAATCCAGGTACGTCTTTTACTACTTGTACGAGACTATCCGATCGATCGATTGGCACAGGTCATTGCACTCGATCCCATGTCGCCGATGGGCTACAAGAGGAAATATGCAGCCTTGCGCGGTGCAATCTGCTATGGGGCTGTAGACATGGCATTCCAGATGATGCTTTTGAAAATATCCGAGTTACCGGATGCAGCGACTCAGGGTGAGAAAATCGGTACTGTTCTGCTTTGACGCTTACTGGTCTCGTCTCGCAGAGCGTTCTCGCCGGTACGTCAAACCGGTGGAAACGGAAGAGGCCATTCGTGAAGCTGTGGAAGAGACCATTCGCAAGTCTCCACCAGTCCTCATCAATACCCATTCCGGTCGTCTTCTCGATCACGATGAGCAAGCATTCTCGTTTGAATCTCTGCCTATCTTCCACAAGTTAGTCTCTTCCATAACCATTGAAATCGATTGTTCTCGCATTCAGGATGAAGTCAGGCATTACTATCGCTATGCCATGTTTTCGCACAAGTGGAAGAAAAACGAACCTTCCTACAATGATGTTATTCGCTTTGTCGTGTACGAGCTCGAAGAGTCGCCAACATACGATAAACTAAGGAAGTTTTGCAAGACCGTGCAGGAAGCTGGGCTCCATTGGGCTTGGAGCGATACCTGCTGTATCAACAAGTCGGAACCATCTGTGCTCCAGGAGGCACTGGTGTCTATGTTCCAGTGGTACCAGTGCTCCACCCTCACGGTTGTTCTACTCTGCGATGTCCAATCCGACGCCAGTATCTGGAACAGCCAGGCGTGGACATTCCAGGAGTACCATGCATCTAAGGTAGTCCGATTTTACAACAAGGATTGGACTCCCTACAGGAACCTTGATATCCCGAACCACCAAGAGTCCCTTGAGATCATGGCAGAGATAGAGGAAGCTACTGCGATTTCGGCCCGAGCCTTGATGGCACTTCAGCCAGGCTTAGAAGACATACGGGAGAAGCTTCGGCTGGCCTCGACACGGCAATCAATGCGGGTCGAAAATGCGGCCTACTCGCTGCTTGGCTTATTTTCTCTTTTGATGTCCATTGAGTATGGCGAGGGGGATAAAGCACTCGGGCGGTTGCTGGCTCTGCTTCTCACTAACTCCGGAGACGCGAGCATTCTTGCATGGACTGGGAGGTTGGGTGGTTTCAACAGCTGTCTCCCAGCAGAGATCACGGTATTCAGCCAGTCAGCGACCTCGCACATTCCCTCCGCAACGACGAGCGCGGGCATGGAGACTACCATCGCCGGACTACGCAAAACCCCGTTGAACCGGGTCTTGTTCATCAAGTTATACGATCGATTGTACGAGCTTCCCGTACCATACTTCAACGGAAAGCGAATGAAGCTTCTGTCGATAGTTTTCAAACTCGAGCCCCTATTGGTTTCGCGGAGTAGAGCAGAATATGTTTTCCGTGCGCGGACTAGTGCGCTAGGGGTCGTGGAAATCAAGACAGACGAGGATCTCTCCCGCTTCAACTCTCTGGTGCTTGTCCACCTGTGGATCGATTTTCTCCTCGACAGACAGCCCGTTGGCAGCATCATCGAGGTCATACAGGAAGCATTGCTGCAGGGCGGCATAATCGAGACAATACCAGAAGGAAGCACGGAAGATCTGTCTTGACCGAGCCGTCGTCGTTCCCTGGTCCTGCCTCGGCTAACGCGAAAACAGTAAGGTCTCGAGAGTTTCCCCGTCTTGGGATATTTGGCAGGCGCTCAGCACACATCCCACCTGCTTCAGACGCATTGCCTCCCAATCGCGCATTCTCCCTTCGTCCTCCAAGTGTGTTGGAGACGGACAGACAGGTGGATGCTCTTCGGGTCATGACTCGACTGAAACAGCCGTTCGGTGCATTATTGTTGCTCGCGCTCGACCCTCACAACGTCACCACGGGCAGCATACTGCGGGAACTCCGATCACTGTGCAGGTGGCTGAGGGAACGCCGGCGATCTTGGACAAGCTGACACGTGGCATCGACGTTCTGGACGTGCTTTGACGTTGGTCTAGTGCATGTGCATGTGCATGAGGGTTCTGTCGTGGATGTGGTTGATGTGATACTTCGTCTTTCTACCACCATTTACGATGTATCTTTTTTTTCGACAGTGTCCGTTATCTCTCGATCAATCACCAGCCCGTTTCAACGTAATCCTTACCGCTGTCTTTCGTAGATCTGCAAAGACATCTTCGTTGTGTTTATCGACGTTTTCCTTTGTTTCCCGTTGAACGTCCACAAGCCATTCTTCCTCATTAACTTCCTCCACAGCGGGCCCTTGACTTCAAGGCCACATCTGCGCCTCGTGTCAGGCATGAACATGTAATCTGATAAGGTGGTCCCCTCGAACTACCGTCGTTAAATCTACCTGAAAGTGCACGCTCACGACTGCATGATCCCTCTTCACTGTTCGCTCAAGCCCCATCGCATCGTCTCTTCATCCTCTCAATTTCTCCATGCTCGTCCAAGCGCCATCAACGCAGCGCGGTCCCCAGTTGTCCAAGCAGGCGTTTCTGACGTTCGCCTTCTGGGGAAAAAAGCCTTTTGGTCTGATTTGGGTCAACGCTGAGACGATCTGCCTTCGTGCGCTCGCGATTCAAACGTTCAGCGGGGACGCGACTATACTGGATCAATTTGGTCAATGCGGATCAATTTCTGTGGGGGCCAGTGCCTGCTGCACGGCGGCCATGGACGTCCTTTCCTGCAGCAATCGAGCCCATAGATTATCCCCAGCGATCGCCCGAGCCCAAAATCGAGCCGTTCGCCCCGCGAATCCGTGATAGTACCCCTGTTCTCTTCGACGAGCAACGACCCGGACGCATGATCCTACACCGTCGAGCAAGCGCCGCATCAAACCGAACACTCAACTCACCCAGATTTTCTCCTGGTACCCGGTCCCAGTGGGCATCCGGAGGTATACATCCCCGTCGTCCATGGCGAGATAACGGTACTTTTCCTGGCTGTCTATGCGCGTCGGGGAGCGCGTGACGCTGAGCAGCTTAGATATCCTGTCGTTGAACGCGAGGTCCGCGTGCGCTGCCTTGAACGACTCCAAAAAGGTGAGCGTGCCAGGCGCGACGGGAGGGACCGTCGACGGCACCGGGCGATCTCCAGGGAGAGAGATCTACATGACTATCAGATAAACGACGGCCGCCGAATCCGTCGACGGTACCTGCTCGGCGCCCTGGCCTTTGACGGCGATGAAGACGCACTCCTTGCCTCTGGTTCGTCGCTCCCGACAGGCAGATTCGGGCACCCGATGATGCTGAGGACTGGTTGTCCGTCGACGATCAACGCAAGACACACCTCATATCGTCCGCCGCGCAAGAACCCCTTGGTCCCATTGATCGGATCCAGCGCCCGCCGACCTACAGAAGTACGTCAATCGCCACGCCCGTCGAACGAGAGAGAGAGGACGCACGTCCGAGGCGACCGCCCTGATCGCGCCCCCAGTCGATCGCGTCCAGGAGCTCCTCTGGCGTGCGCGCCTGCCCAGGTCCGAGTCCCCAATCGGAGGTCTCCCCGAGGGCCGCCGTGAGCGCCTCGTTGGCGAGCCCGACTACTCGGCTCCGGAGCACCTCACCGTCTTCTTCGCCGACGACCGGGTCGTCAGGGAACGCGCGCTAGGTGTTGACGACCGCTTGGGCAGCGTAGTCGCCCACTTGCACAGGGTCAGAGATGCGATGCTGCAGGGTCGATCTGGGCGCACCTGTCACGGGGGACTTGTCGCCTTTCGTGAGGGTCTCGTTCCTGACGCTGGGGGGTGGTGAACACGATGGAGGTCAGCGCGCACCTCAGGCACCAGTTCTCGGACCTTTTAGACCCCATTTAGGTAGGGTTCCTTGTCGACAGGAAACCCACCTAAATGGGGTAGAATCGGCGTCGGCTGTTTCCGTGTGCCACAGCTGTCGTTCAAATCGACGTCTTCGTATCTCTGCACCCTCTGCAGACCCTCCTCACTGCCTCTACGAGCCTCTCGGATGTTCCGCCCCGGCAGTTGAAGATGGCTCGCCCGTTG
>JBBPMC010001379.1:0-11331 GCA_038090115.1 Strobilomyces echinocephalus | reverse complement strand
CGCCTCGAGAAGCTGCACTACGGGCAGGTCGCGTGCCCACTCGGCAAGGCGTACGGACATCCCTACGACGCCTTCAAGTTGGCCCTGACGTGAGTTCCCCCCCTCTTTAAACCCTTTTCTTTCTCACTCGTCTATCTCACAATGCCCAAGGTTGTCAGGAAGGTGTCAAGGCAGCAGAACTCAAGACGCGCATCCAACAAGCTGTCTGTCGAGGGCGTGCGCAACAAGACCTACGCTACTGTCGCTGAGGCATGTCGTGCCCTCCAGCTCGAACAAACCTACCCCACGGTTACTCGCCGTCCCCGGAAAATCCAGCCGCGCCTGAAGCTCCTGAACAACAACAATAACTCTCGCACACGGACGAAATTCATTGCATGGACACTCGATCTCGCTGGAACCCGCAAAGAGCTTATCACGAATCAGTGCATTCTTCGATGAATCTGCCAACACCCACCTCCGTGAGGACGATCAATACATCGCGCTTTTCGTCAGCAGGCGAGCCCTTGGGGGCATCTTTGGCCTCCATCTAGACCGGCAGCCAGAACAGAACGTTGCAGCCAGATGATGATTACAAACTCGCCAATCCCTCAGTTCGAAGGTGCCGTGTACTTTTCGGCACCAGATCCTAACTCCCAGTGGGCGGTATCACGATTGTGAGGATGCAGCCGCCCCATGAACCTGATGATTTTGGTCTTTACCACTTCGTCGGCACGGCGCCTACTTGAGTACGCTGCCTAGGGTGCAGCTGTCCGAAATGCTTCTGTTCAACACAGGCTATGCGACCATGTGGTCAAGGGTCTTAGGCGGTGATTAATCAAATTTTAATAGACATTTAGCACGTGTACTTACAGGACAGAAATGTAAACTCGTTTGCACTGTTACCCGGGTAAGAATTGTACCGCGAACTAACGACCTACCCACCGCCAAAGTTCCAAGCATTCCACAAAGTCAAGGAGGGCACATGAGATCAATTAGAAGGCGTTGGCAAAACAATACGTGGGCATGAAGATGTGGCGCATCGAGCAGTCGAAACTGGTAGATTGGCCAGATCTCGGTCCACATGTCTTCAGTCCGCAAGATCGGTACGGGTATTTCTACGATGAAGACACGCATGTCGTGAAGTTATATGTAAAGTCCTTCACATCTGACTTTCCTGTCTCGCTTACCGACGAACTTGCAACACATGCGCACCGTACAAGAAAACAGACTCTGGAAAGACGCCAGTATGCTAATTATTGATAGGTCACAAAGCTACGCAGGAAGACACTGCGACCGCTGCATTTAAGAGTGTAGTGTGAGTTTCGAAATCTATTACCGGGTGGATCGAAGCGGTAATGTGTGAACTATAACAGACCTCGGGAAAAAAGGCTGTTCAATACCGCGAAGCGCGAATCCCAGCGCTTCCTCGCGCTCCTCCTCACGTCCATAGTTTATAAATGAGCTAGGTCTATGCAATAGCACCACCCTTCTACCCGCCTTGCTCCATGACGGCCCACAAGAGATCTGCGAAATCCACGAGAAGGGAAATCAAACCATCTCGTACGAGCTTTCCTTTGACGATCTCGAGATCGAACAGGGGAGTATATACGTTTAGGATCTAAGCGACAAGATTGCGCTGTTTTGAACCAAGGCTAGCCTCGCTTTGGAACGCTTCTGGGTCGGGGAGATGGCGATACACGTTGCGTACTTGAGGTTTGGTTTCTCCAAGAATTTCGCCCATTCTGGTGAGTTTGGTGTTTCATCTCTATTAAGGGTCTCTTGCCGATACGTTCCGTGGACAGACGAAGGCATGCCAGGAGACGCTGAATTCATGACCCTGGTCGGGGTCGAAAATGTGTCTGCTCTTGATTCCCGTGTGTACAATCACGACGTGGGTCCCCCGGCGACGCTGCATCCTCTCGGCTAGACGGCTCCACACTTGGATCGTTCTCTGAATGCCACTCATGATCGATGCACTTGACTCCAAGGACATCTACATCCTCGGCGACTATGGGAACGCGCACGACCCTGTGGTTGGTCGGAACGGGCCTCGGTGATGCCAAAGCTCATATCGCGCTTGTAGACGGGGAGGTGTACCTGAAAGAAAAACAAGATAGCGGAGGACCGCGGATTCGTTGTCGGTGGCTTGTGAGGCTGAAGCAAGGCCAAGAAACGCACGCGCTTGGTTCCCAGGCAAAGGATTGATACAAGTACAAGTACAAGGGTTTCACTTCCACTTACTAACGATTAGGCGACTGGGGGAAAGGAATATCGATTGGACGCCAACGAGTATATAACAGTGATTGTATTGAACTCCAAAATGAAAAAACCCTGATATTTTTGCCTAGTGAAAAAGCTGGAAAAATCACAATAGCCCATCAAGCGTAGCGCGCCTCCCAAGCTGTCCACTGTGCGGGAGTACTCTGGTAGGTGGGGGCAGGAGCTCTAGGTGTATCATACGCAGCCAGCGGTGAGGGATCATTGATTAGCCGGAAGCTTGGTTGGTAGCTTGTCTTGTTCACTGTGCGCACGGTCGACGAAGCATTGATACGACGGAGGCGATGGCACCAGGCCGTGCCGCCGATGAACAACAGGAGAAGGACCACACCAGCGATCAAGCTGATCAACCATAGCATGGGCTTGGACTTCGGCTCGGACTGGGGGTGACTTAGACTGGGTGGGTTGTCTCCCAGGCTTCTGCGAGCATTCGCAAAGCTTTGAGCGGCTTGAGTTGTATTCGTGACTGAAAGGAGCTGGATATAGGCTTGTGTCGACGGAGTCGCAGCGTCGACCATGTCATCGAAGTGCATCACGCTGTAGATGTTACGCACTAGAGCGACAGTTGATCAGATCCACGACGCAAGAGAAAGAGTAGTAGGCACGGACAAAACATTGTTCCCAAGATCATGTCGCAGTGCACATTTCCGTTGTCGAATGAGTGGGGCTGGAGCTAATGGACAATTAGCAACGACTCACTATGCATAGACGGACCACCATGACCCACCGTGCCAACACAAAGAGCCTTTCCATTGGCCTCCAATCCAAGACCGTCCGAACTCAAGTCGAGAGGATGGATTGGAACCTCCACGCCCTCGAAAATAAAGGTAGCATCGACCTGTTCATCGCAACCGAAAGTCCACATATCTCCCTGATAAGGGATGTTCCGAATGCTAGCACCAGGGATTTCACCGTACAAGGCCTCGGCAACATGACTGCAAGTGTGCGATCAGAGGTTGTTTGAACACGACAACCTGCTAAGTACACACGGAGGAACCTGAGAAAATGTATATCCCGTATCGAAAACAACAGTGGCATTCTGGGTGACACCTGGAACCTGAGTCTTAATCTCAACCTGCTTGCCGTTCAGTGTGACGAAGCCATTAACATTGAGAGACGTCTGCCAGGACTGGAGATCTCTGGAAGGGCTGAGGGTGACTGGAAACCGTGGTTGATGGAGAATATTCTGGTAATCTGGCCAAACCTCTCCTATGGCAAGATTTCGTTCTTCTGACCCGGTATCGTTAGAATGTTGAAGAATGACCGTAACATATGGCAGGAGCGGAGGGTCGGAAGTAGATATGTTGGCTGCTGAGGAGTTTGTCGCATTTCTAATAGCTGATCTGGAACCTGGGCCAAGGCCAATCAAGCCATTAGCACCGGGGGCTACATTTCCGTCTTGCACCTCAACTACGTGCACATGAGCCAACAGATCGACCAGAAATGGAATAAAATATACTAAAGAATTGTGAATCGATGGGAAATCTACCAAGATCGAATGTGGCAGACATGACGTTGCCTAATTTTGGAATTTAGAAACATCACTGGGCACGCACGGGTGCTGCAGTCACCTGAAACCAAGCCAGATGCATACCTCCACGAATCAATCACGAGGGTGAGCAGCTCTCCATTGAGAGTGGCATTGAAAGTCAGGTTCGCAGTGGAAGTTCCCCCCTGTAGACTAGATGAGACGGATAAGACTCTACTCCGGAGTTGGAGAACGGCGGCATTGCTCCAGGTGGCCGAGGAAAGAAAGACGAATGGAAGTAAGGGAAGTCTCATGAATAGAACGAAGACAACAGAAAGAAAAGGGGATAGCAAAAAGCGAGTATCTCTGTGGCCTATCCGGCATGCATTATATGCTCCGGTGTCAATCCCTGACACATGGCCACGAACCGGAGGATCGAGATATCGCGGCGACGTTTCCCACTCCTTGGGGCCTGGGCCTCGACTAGGGCGTCCTTCCGAGCGGTGCCAGGGATCCTGGCGCAGTGGCTGGCGTCAGTAGTCTGCCCCTGGTCTCTCCCAAATGTCAGGGATTGACAAGTACCGGTCACGAGTGGTCACGGATGCTCATAGTTCAAAATAAAACTCAGCTCGGCATTTGCCGTACGTCTACCACTGATCCGACAAGTATCGGCGTCTGTTTCGATGCTGCACATTGACTAGTGACTACCCACCGTGTCACCACATCTCGGGCCTCTCGGCGTTGTTTTCGTAGTATCGCTGGTTCATCAACAAAGTAACTAGGACGATAGCTATTAGTAGTAGAAGAATAAGTGCATTTACACTGTCAAGGAACAGCGTACATTTTGAGCCTTGGAAGCTGTGGCAACCGACTTGTAGAGCCTGAGGCCACTTGCTAGGCCACCGCCTGCACCCGCGAGTCGTATGTCGGATCAGAGGTCGCGCGGTGCTCTGGCTTCCACACAGGCGAAGACTGCGCTACGGCACGGACACGGCAGATCGAAGAATGTTCAAACTCAGCCACGGCATGGTTCGGCTGGTGACACCAGAGTGCGTGACAACCACCATTTCAGCTATCTTGCTCAATTCTCCATCAATTGTGCTCGTTTAAGCTCGCTGAGCCCCAGAGTATGCTACAGGTACTAGCTGGCCTTGTGGACAATGAAAGAAGTAAGTGGATAGTAGTAGATACCCGTGGCTACGCCACTCTGCGGAACTTGAAGCTTGAATTGGGCAGCCTAGCTGGCAGGGACTCGAATCGGCCAGTGACTCATATAGCACGCACAGCTTCGCTGTGCTTAACATGTGGCCCTGCTTCCCGGGGGATAGATTGATAGCTGCTCAAAGTTGAGCAGGCAAGCCACCCTGGGCCAGCGGCGGGAAGGCGAACACAGATCTTGGCACTACAAATGTTTATATGGCCACCTCTGTATGATTCACCTCGCTCGGAACTCAGCACGCACTTGCACTTTGACTAGAACCAGCTAAGTCGAAAAATCGAGAGACATGCCAGACAAGACATCATATTCTGAAATAATGTATTACCGACTAGAAACACGGTTATTTCGAACCGATCCGCCCCCTCTGGGTTGCCGGTTATATGAAACCGGAACAAGCCCAGTGCAACAGGATTATGATCATTCAACGTTATGGCTTGGGGATCCGAACATCGTACGTCTCTGCCAGCATGGCACGCATCACGCCGTGCAATGCATCGTGACGCCGTTGTAGGGGCCATTATGGTTCGCCACGTCACCCTTGATGACGATAGGGACATCGCCGACGATGCATTTCGTGCTCGGGTTGTCCTGGCCTGGTTTCGTTTCGTCAACATGTGCGCTGAGGGAACTCGAACACGAGCGCTCACCAGGACACACCGCCCACGCGCCCGTCTCTTGGATGTGCACTTCCCCAGAAGGGTGCACGTATCCAAAAAGCATGGGAGGTAGGACCGGTACTGGATCTTTCAGATTGTTGACGTGCGTAACGTGCAAGTTAGCGTCGACGTAATTTGCGAATGCTCGGTTACCGACGCGCGGAAGGCCATAGAGCACGGTAGTGAACGACGTTCCAGACGGGAGGTGGAGGGCGAGGTAAACCGAGTCGAGAAGAGAGAGTGCAGCACCTGCGCACGTGAGCCTGAAACGAAAGATCGGAGATCTGCAGTACTCACCGAGAGAGTGGCCAACCAACGTCACCGAGTTCGTCTTATACCTGGACATGGCCGTTTGGACCGAGGAAATAATGTTGGAAGCCGTCCTGTTACATAACTAAGTATGATGGACCAGGTCTCGCATACATGACAGACTTCGAATGTTCATTCCGGAAACCAAGATGGACCTCGATATCGGACGAAAGTCCAGGGAAGAGGGACGAATCTAGTTTCCCCAGGAAGAAGTCCAGGTCAGTAAGGATGGCCATGCTGCACGTTTTACGATGATAGTTGAATACAAATCGTAGGTCTGGACGTGACAAACTCACATCTGAGTTGGATTCGTCCCTTGGTGCGCCACGACGACCGTCTTTAGACTTGGATCGTATCCGACGTACCCTGTCAGATATTAACTTGGTCACGCAACCGGGGAACAGATGACCTGTTTGGATCTCACAGTATTGAACGCTATTGCCATCCCCACCAGATGCCACAGGTTCAAAGCCAGCATTTCTATCACAGTTGGCTAGGCAAAGGAGTCAGGCTCGGAACTCTGCATTATCCCTAGCGAAAAACCTCCACAAGACCACGAGACGGTCGCCGGGGGAGTGCAATATGCCGCGCTCGCAAAGTTGGTGTACCTATCAAAGGCGTTGACTTGAGAGGCCGATAGGTTGGTGATACTTTGCCTCGAGACAAGAGTAGGGAATGCCTGTACAGCTGCGACGCAGAGGATTGCAGCAATGAAGACGGAAGTCATCGAAATGGCGAGCTACAAAACACAAGATCGCCCAGTGTAAGGATGCCCAAGATTTATAGACGTCCATGGTACGGCGTCTATCGATCAGAAACAAGGTTGGATTTCGATGGTTGTGCCTGGACGAAGGAACCAGGAGCAAAGAACTGCCTGAGGGCATGTGGCACATGCTATAGACTGGCGCTACATCTCAGTGGACCTATGTGGAAGTCGGAGTGGAACATATGCCGAGGTGTGATAAGATGCACCACTGGCAGGCGGAGGTAAGCTTCAAATCATACATACCTTCAGGATCACGAAAAAAGGCCTTGAAGTAATTGAACCAGTGTGTTCGAACTTAGAGCACGATGATTACAACCACGAGTTCGACTAGTTTCCAGTCAGCGCCCGGACTGTGACGCTGGTGCCTCGCCCCTGATCCAAATCTTTGCAGCGTCCTCGCCAAGGCGAAAATTTCCTAAGGTACCAACCTTCCGACAAATTCAGGATAATACAATGGCGTAAACGTTTCACAGGATCTGGAGCTCCATCAATGAGGACGTGTTCCAGGTAGTGTCCGAGTCGTGTTATGAGGAATGTACAGAGTCGTTTCGGTGTCCGAACGGCGGAACTCGGAACTCCCGGCCTTCGGCCCGGGTCACAAACCAAGCCGCTGACGGGGGGCACTTTCTTGCCAAGCGAAGTACTAGTACACAAGTATCTATCGCGTGTAGGGCGTGAGCCAGTGCTGTGGCACGTCTTCCCCGGATCCCTGACCAGGCTCCCTCGCTTCCGCGCCTTGCCCGATTCCCTGTTTCGCACCGACTCTCGCAGGAGTCTGACGTTCGATCCTCCGACTCGCCCCCGTGTGCTTGTCTGTCTCACTTTACCCACAGTGACTTATCTCCCAGCCCGGTCACCCGTCGGGCCGCCTGTTCCTCGCCTAGTTCACTTTCGTTCTACGACGTTCACCTCACTCATAGATGAACACTGGCAGATTAGGTCGTTCTAAGTAATCCAAAGTAATCCAGAGTAACTGTGTGGTCCGTCTCGTACTATCGTCCTACGTCGATCAAAGTCCGAAGCGGTGTCCCGTCGCATATAGTAGCAATAAAAAAGTCGAGAGATATGCCACGCTCGGAGGGCATGAAATGGAAAGAATGCATCACCTACGGGAATCGTGATCCCCATGAACCGATCAGCTCCTTGTGGGATGCTAATCAAGACAGAAGTCACATAAGCGCAACGGGAACGTCCAACGTCATGGTTTGGGAATCCGAACATCGCACGACTCGTTCCGCGCAACATGTATCACGCCGTGCAATCAATCATAACGCCGTTGTAAGGGCCGTCGTGGTTCGTCGCATTACCCACGATGACGAGGGGCACGTCGCCCACGGCGCAGTCCGTACTCGGGTTGTCCTGGCCTGGTTTCGTGTCGTCGGGGGGTCAGCGCGTCATATGCTCAGAAGGGAACTCGGAACAAGCGCTCACCAGGACATGCCGCCCATTCCCCCGTCTCTCGGATGTGCACTTCCCCAGAAGGATGCACGTATCCAAAGATCTTGGGGGGTATGATTGGGACCGGATCTTTTCGATTGTTAATGTGCGTGGCGCCCACTCTGGCGTCGACGTAATTCGCAAATGCTTGGTTGCCGACGCGGGGCAGACCGTAGAGGATGGGACGGAACGTCGTTCCAGAGGGGAGGTGGAGAGGGAGGTAGACCGAGTCGAGAAGAGAGAGTGCGGCGCCTGCGTGGGTGTGTGTGAGGCAGCAATGAGAAGCCAATCATGATCCGCGGATCGTCGGGGATCTCCAGGACTCACCGAGGGAGTGGCCAACCAATGTCACAGAGTTCGTCCCGTACTTGGACAGAGCCATTTGTACCGAGGAAAGAACGTCGGAAGCCGTCCTGTCACTTAACTAAGTATGATGGATTAGATCTCGGATATATGACATACTTGGAATGTTCGTTCCGGAAACCAAGATGGACCTCGATATCGGACGGGAGTCCAGGAAAGAGAGACGAGTCTGGCTTCCCCATGAAGAGGTCCAAGTCGGTGAGGACGGCCATGCTGCATTTGAACGATGATAACTGAGTATAAACCGTCTGAATACAACAAACTCACATCTGGTGAGGATCCGTCCCTTGGTGTGCCACGACCACCGTATCAAGGCTTGGATCGTATCCAACGTACCCTGTCATACATCAGTCATGAAACCAATAAATAGTGGCCTAGACTGGATCTCACAGTATTGGACGCTGCTGCCGTCCCCACCAGACGCCAGAGGTTCGAAGCCAGCGTTGCTATCACAGTTGACTGGGAGAGGAAAGAAGTCAGGCTCGGGGCGCCGCTTCATCTGCAGAAAGTACCTCCACAGGACCACGAGCGGATCGCCGCGGGGGTGCAATACGCCGCGCTCGCAAAGTTTGTGTACCTGTCGAAGGCGTTGATCTGAGTGGTCGACAGCGTGGTGACGCTTTGTCTCGAGACGAGAGTAGGGGAAGCCTGTACGGCGACACAGAGGAGGGTAGCGATGAGCACAGAAGCCATGGAAAGGGCGACCTACAAAACACAGGATCATCCGACTCCGTCAATGTTTTATGAGTGTTCATTGTACGCCGGCCGGTGTATCGATCAGATCAAGGTTTGACTTCCACTGTGATTGTGGCTGAACCGAACAACTGGGAAACAAAGCCTTGGCCCTGTTCAAGATCATCATGTGGCACATGGATGCGATGCTGTGGACGGGCGTCATAACGTCAAAATGAACTACAGCAACTGGAACAGTTTGCGCCGGCAAACCAGTGGTGCCGCTGGTGCGTGCTACTGCCCAGGCGGCAGGAGTAAGTTTCGGATCGTGTACTAGACATGACTGAAAAACGGCCTTCCGAAATGGGCTCGGGTATAATGATCGCAACCACGGGTTCGGGCTCGCCCTCTGAGAAAACTTTTCGGAATTCCGCTCGTGCCTCGTATGGCGGCAGGCACCAACCTTCCGACGAATCCGGGATACGGTGCAAAACGTTTCACATCTGGAACTTGATCGATCAGAACGCTTTAAGTACAGGTTGCTACGAACTGAGCCGAGGCCAAGTCAAAGTAGTAGTGTGGAAAATTTTCGTCGTTCGGAACGAAGACGGCCCCGTAAACCCAGCCAATGAAATGATGCGGAGAAGAAAGCTGTAATCCGGGAAGCGCTGGCTGACAGGCCGGAAAGTTCAAGATAGTCTCGTCGAGCTAGGTGATTCAACAGACGTCTGTGGCACGGGAATCTGACTCCCTCCTCTGACATCGTCTCTGTATGTTCCCGTGTGTTCGAAACACCGGCTGGAGCGAACTGATTCCACTGGCAGATCTCGCCGGATACGCGGCGTGTAGTACAAAGGGCCAATATATATGATGGAACGTGTCTCGTCTCCTGGCTGAGTCCCCCTCACGTCTTGTCTGCATACACACGCTCACTACATGGGGATACTCCATTGCACTGCTGAGCATCTAGCATATTCTGATACCTGAAGTCGAGTGTGGGTGTCGTTTCTTTTTCTTTGAAATGTCATCATCAATGCAAAAGACTCAAGTGCTTGGGTTTATCCTAATCCTCATACTTGGCATAGCAAACCTCCTGAGTCCCCATACTCCAATGGCTAATATGTGAACTTAACGGCGATGTAGACGTTAGACAGACGACTCCCGCCACAGAATGTAAAGGGCGGCATGTTCAATTTGGTTGCACTCGAGAATCCAGCATATGCCGTTTATTGTGTTGGATCCGTTGGTAATGACATTAGCTAAAGCACTCGACCCGTGGGCTAAGAAGGAAACTTACCAGCTGACGATTCGGACTATGTAATGCCAGTAAGATGTCCCAGGCTGTATAACCTCCAGGCCGGTTCAGTGCCTTTCGCAAGAGCACTCGGTCCCACTCCCACGATCTTCGTCATAAATCGATTCAGCTGCTGTCGAGGAGATTCGGAGCGCATCGTCACCCTTGAATTCAAGCGCTACGTGCGGCGCTCGACGATACAACAGACGGTCGAATAAATAGACTTCGCCGAAAAAAAAAGGAAAAAAAAGGAGAGTCAGTGTACGCTAAGCTAGCTATGGGCCCAAGTGAAAAGGGAAAGAAAAAAAAGGAATGACGCGCGTCTTTTTCGCCCTCTACTCCTCTTCGTCCTCGAACCGCAATATCTGTGCGTCCTCGTCGATCGGCAGGTCCCTGTATCCCCGACGCGAGCGGTACGACGTGGACACCCAATCGAGTCTCGAAGCCACGTATTCGTACGCGATCCCGCCCAATCCGACGAGGAACCACGGCACCGAAGCGAGTGTGTCCAAGACGCTCGCCCCTCTGTACCCGCCCGCGTGATCCCCAGGCAACCGAATCGTCCTGCACGAAAGGAAAAAGGTCAGCGAGCTCTCGACACACGACAGGCGGACCCACCCTCTCGCGAGCCCGCTCCTCTTGTACCACCACCACGCCACGAGCGCCGTGATCGCAAACGGAAACAGGATCACCACCGTCCAAAAGAGCCTGGTGTGGCCCTGGAACCCTGGACAGAGGTGCCGCGCACCCCGGTCGATCCGGTTCCCACCTTCGCAGCTCGAGTGCGTCACTTTGCGGTACGCGGTCCGCTCGTACCAGTACTCTTCGCCGTCGCGACATGCGTCGTCGTCCTCGAGCGGCGTCGTCCCCGGCACCGGCATGCAGTTTCCG
>JBBPMC010001378.1:0-11331 GCA_038090115.1 Strobilomyces echinocephalus | reverse complement strand
AGGACGAGTTCTGGTTTGGAAGGCGACGGGAGAAGGATTTCTGCCGTCGGCGGACAAAGTCGCTCCTTCGCTGAATATGAACAACGTCAGCGTGCGATAAACGCGCGGACAACGCGTATCTCACTCTGGGGAAGACTCGATACATGAAATCCGGGGAGCTTGTACGGTGACTTTGGAAGTCCGAGAAAGTATTCCTGAAGCGTTCTTTTTACCAGAAGGCTTCTGGTCGAAGCAGATCGGGACGGACCTCGGGAGTATGGAACGTTACGCCGACGTTGAGCGCCCACTTTCGGTCCGTCGACGCAAAGTCGCCTGCTCGCCCCGCGGCGTCGCCGACGAAGAATGCGGTCTTTTTATCTACGCTTGCATCACCGTCTTGGCCATTCATGCCTGATGCGGTATGAGTACGTACCGATGTCGACCTGCTGAGCCCTAAAGATGTTTTCGAGCTCGTACCACATGCCGGGCATCGGCTTCCTGTAGCCATCCTTGGCGCATGCGGCGAACAGGCGAAAGGGTACGTCAGGGAGCTTTCTCGGCGCGTCTCAGCGCCAGCGAGAAGAGAGGAGATAGGAACGGGGCGTACCGCGTTCGCGACGAGGGGTATCTTCTTCTTCCAGTCCTCCAGCGCCGCTGCCTTGAGCGCCTGGTTGGAAATCACCACGATGGCGTATCTGGGAACGTGAAGAGGAGGGTGTGGTCAGCGGGGGTCTGGTGGTGCTCGGGAAGAACGTCGCGGTCGTGTCCGCCGTGCGTCGCGCACGCACCCGTCTCGGTGCAGCTCCGCGAGTTTCGCGGGCACACACTGGCGCCACCACGCCCACTTGGGAGGGTCGGCGCCCTTGCCCCTGTTCTTCTGGTTCCACTGGATGATCGTCCCGTCGAGGTCGAACAGCGCAACCTTGGGGCGCGCGGGCGGGTCGAGGTGCACGCCGTGCAAACACGTGCGCTTGGGACCAAGCTTGAGCCACTGGAAAGTCGTCGGGGACGAGGGCGCGTTCGGTTTGGTGAAGAAGGGGTGGACTGGGAGGCGGTCACGAAGGAGGTGCGGGGGGACTTTTGCTTGCTCACCTTTGGTGATCTTGTGGGCGCTTGTCATGGACTCGTCCGAGTCATCTGCGTTTTCTGAATCTCGGAGCTCGGCGACTTTGCGCTTCTTGGCAGACTCTAAGCCGCGACATGACGGTCAGTGTGTAGTCCATAACGTCGCGTGTCGTACCTACCTCCGGGTCGGGTCCGAGTCGACGGGCCAGGGCCAGACATGGTCGTGTCGATACAAGTACGTCTATTCGATAAAAACAGAATACATAGCGATCCAGTGACTATGCTCTCCACCGCTCCATCTGTCTACCGTTTCACAGCTCTATCTAGTCACTTGGTCTTTTCGCTCAGGAAAACGACGCCGGGAAGGGCCTTGACAACAACTAAGTCTCACGTGAAGATCCTGAAGCAGGGAAAGCTCACCTTGCCCTCGAGAAGCTCGAGACTCGCACCACCGCCAGTGCTGACGTGACTGAGCTTGTCCTCGGCATCGTACTGCGCTGCCACAGTCGCAGTGTCGCCTCCACCAATGATAACGGTGGAGCCCTTCTGTTTGGCCTCGATGGCCGCATCGAGCAGTGCTTTCGAACCTTGTGCGAAGGCAGCGAACTCGAACACACCAGGGGGTCTACGACGAAAGCGGTCACTTCACGCATCTAGACATGGGGGGTGTCACACGCACCCGTTCCAGAGGATCGTCTTGGCCGACAAGACGGTCTCACGGAAGAGCTCACGGCTCTTTTTGCCAGCATCAAGACCCATCCAGCCATCGGCGATACCCTCCTCCCTGGTGGCAGTGCCGGTCTACACAAAAGGCGTTAGCGACGGACGGATCGGCGATACGGAGTATGTCGGACCTGGGCATCCTTGTCGAACTTGTCGGCCGTAATATAGTCGACGGGGAAGACGAGCTTGACGTTGTTGGTCTTTGCCTTTTCGATGAGGGAGGCGACCTTTTCCGACCCGTCCTTGTCGAAAAGAGAGTTTCCGATCTTTTCCGAAGATCTCAGAGACGAGCGCTAAGAAGAGTAGCGAATTCTACACACGGAGACGTTGTCGAGGGTTTTTGCAAAGGTGAAGGCCATGCCGCCGCAAATGATGAGCGCGTTGACCTGGTCGAGCATGTTTTCGATGAGCTTGATCTTATCGGACACTTTGGCGCCGCCAAGGATAGCAAGGAAGGGACGATCGGGGCTCTCGAGGACCTTTGCAAAGTACTCGAGCTCCTTCTTCATGAGGAGACCAGCAGCCTTTTTCTCGAGGTCGATGCCGACCATGCTGGCGTGCGCACGGTGCGCCGTGCCAAAGGCATCGTTGACGTAGAGGTCACCGAGTGCGGTGAGCTGCTTCTTGAAGGCGTCGACGACGTCTTTGGGGACCTTGACCTTGTCAGGGCCCTTGCCCTCTTCTGCGCCGTAGAAGCGGAGGTTCTCGAGGAGAATGATGGCACCACCGCGGGCGTCGTTGACGACCCTCTCGACGGCGGGACCGACGCAGTCGTCGAGGAAGACGACGGGCTTGTTGATCTTTGCGGAGAGAACGTCCGCGACGGGTCTGAGGGAGTCCTTTTCGGATCGCTTGCCGTCCGGACGCCCGAGGTGGGACATGAGGACGACGACCCTGGGTTCTAGGCGCGGGCGTCAGGGCGGGGGAAGGAAGAGACCTGAGGGGTGTGCGTACTCCGATCGAGAACGTAGTTGATGGTGGGGATGGCGGCGACGACGCGCTGTGGGTGGATGGGGTGAGGGGATGGAGGGATCGGTGGATCGGGGTACGCACGGCGGGGTTGGTGATGACACGGCCGTTGTGTGGATCGTCCTTCATGGGGACGTTGAAGTCGACGCGGATGAGGACGCGCGAGCCGGGGATGGCGTCGGCGAAGACGGGGTCGTCGACGAAGAGCTTGTTGGCGAGGGACATGGTCGACGATGGGGAGCAAGAAGCGGACGGGAAGCTAATAAAAGGGTCGGGAGGCGCGTGGGAATGTGGACTTTGATGGCAGACTCCAACTCGCTCGGACTCGACTTTGAGAAAGAGACGGAGACTGGGACGGAACAGAAACGCGAAGACACGACAGAAGAGGAGACGAAAGAAGAGAAGAAGAAGCCGTATGTCAACCCGGAACGCGTCAAGACAGGCGGACCTCAGCGGGTCGGTGCAGTCCTGCGATAGACGCGTGCTCGACTGACGACGGGGCGCAGGAGAAACCCTCGGACGAGGAGCTCGCGGAGCGCATGCAGCGCATCAAGGAACAGAACGAGAAGATCAAGCAGCGACGTCGGGTGAGTACACGACATGCACGGGGACGGTCGGACTGAGAGGCAGCAGGATGTGAAGGCGGACGAGGATGCATTCAAAGAGTTGCAGGAAGCGGACCGTGTCAAGCAGGTGCAGGCGCGCAAGGTGCAGGAGGGCGTCGACCGCGCACGCGAACAGAACGCGCGGAGGAAGATGGAGAAGGTGGAGAGTCGGGAATGGGATTCAGGCAAACCCACTGGGGCACGGCAGCAGGGCGACGCGGACCAGCGGGGAGGCAAGCCAGCACGCGGTGGTCGTGGCGGACCGCGAGGACGGGGTCGTGGTCGCGGTGGGCGGGGCGGGGCAGCGCCAGCACCCGACACCGAGACGACGAAGTAGTCGTGTACTTGATATACCGTGATGACTAAGCAACTCATATCTCCTCCTGCGATGGGTCGGGGCGTCCTCCTCACCGCGAATCTGCCCCAGCTGCAGAACCTCATCAAACGCGATCCGGCGGGGTACAAGGAAGAGTTCCTGCAGCAGTACAACCACTACGGCACCATCAGACAGCTCTTCCTCGTCAGCCCAGACGACAACGCGACCCACTTTCGCGAGCTCCTCACTTTCATCGCACAGGTCGCCGTCTGCTATCCAAAGGAGACCGCCGACTTTCCGTCGCACCTCTCTGGTCTCGTCCTCGACCACTATGGCGCGCTCAACCCGGACACCCGCAAGTCCATCCTCCACAACCTCGTCATCCTCCGCAACAAAAACGTGATCTCTTCCATCGAGTACGTCCTTTGCTCTGCTTCTCCGCCCCGTTCCCGATCCTCTCCCAGTCTCCTCAAGACACTCTTTCCCCTCCTGCCTCGCACCACCTCCTCGTCCCTCCGCGCCTTCATCCGCAAGACCATCCTCTCCGACATCCGCACTGCCAACCTCCGCACCAAGAACCACAAGCTTAACCGCGCCGTACAGGCCATGCTATTTTCCATGGTCGAACGCGGCATGGACGCAGAGGTCTTCGGCGACAAGGGTAAGCACCGCGCGACCGCGCCTCCCGCCGCAAGCGGCCAGGACGCCATGTGGGCCGTCATCCTCACCAAGGAACTCTGGCGCAAGCAGGTGTGGTCCGACGCCAAGTGCGTCTCCATCGTCGCCCTCGGATGCTTTCATCCCGTCCTCAAAGTGCAGAGCGCGTCCCTGCACTTTTTCCTCGGCAACGACGACGAGAGAGAGGACAGCGACGACGAATCAGACGAGGTAACCATCCTTGACTCCAGTGTCTGCCTCTTCTCATTCGGCACAGGAAGTGGATGTCATGGCGCTCCATCATCGTCGCGGGATCAACAAAAAGACCCGCAGTGGGGACAAGAAACTCCAAAAACAGCTCAACGCGGCGAAAAAGGTTCGTCAACCAACTATCCCTTTCTCTGCTCACCCATGGCGTGCACCGTCCACAGAAAATGAACAAGTCGTCCGATTCCGCTACCCCCAACTTTCCGGCCCTGCAGCTCCTCAACGACCCACAGTCGTTTGCCGAAAAACTCTACGACAACCTCAGTCGGTACGACAAACGCTTCTCCCTCGATCACAAGATCCTCTTCATGCAGCTCCTCTCCCGCGTCATGGGCTCCCACAAGCTCTCCGTCCTCCCTTTCTACACCTACATCATCAAATACCTCACCTACCACCAACTCCGCGTTCCCGCCATCCTCGTGGCCCTCGCGCAGAGCGTGCACGATCTCACCCCGCCTGACGTGCTCACTCCAGTCGTCAGGAAACTCGCGCAAGAGTTCGTACACCCCGGCGTGGGGAGCGAAGTCATCACCGCGGGTATTAACGCCATTCGGGAGGTGTGCCGGCGGCAACCGTGGGCGATGGAGGAAGACCTCCTCGGGGACTTGGTCGAGTACAGGAAGAGCCGGGACAAGGCGGTCACTGCCGCGGCGCGTGGGATGCTGCAACTCTATCGAGAGATCAACCCGGGAATGTTGAAACGGCGGGAAAGGGTCGGGTTTCCCTTTGTTCGCTCGAGAGTGGAGCGCTCATGGTTCTGACAGGGCAAGGATGCGAGCATGGGCCTGAGCAGCGGTCGACAACCTTTGCCGTACGGGCACTCGGCGGACGCAGCCGTGGACATCGAGGGTCTCTCTGTATGTCCTGTTTGCCTCTTGTCGCCGCAGACGAGCTCACGACGGTCACAGCTCCTCGAAGACCATTTCAAGAAACTCCGCCAAGAGGAGACAGGCGAAGTGGAAGAGGACGATGAGGCAGGGTGGGAGAACTGGGACGTCGACACGGACGCGTCGGAATCCGACTCGGAAGGATGGATGGACGTCAGCTCCGACGGCAAGGATCTCGAGGTGTCGGACAGCGAAGACGAAAAGGAGGCGTCCTCAGCCAAGGACAAGGCGCCGGACGACCGCACGTCGACGCTGGCTACGACCAAGGTGAGAACGGACCTTGAACTGATGGTCGCGATCGGCCTTGACACTCGAACAGATCCTAACGCCGGCCGATTTCGCGCTGCTCAACGATCTTCGCATCCAAGCTGCGACGAATGCGGTGGAAAACGGCGGCGGCGTCAAGGCCAAGCGCAAACTCGCGGCGCTCGAAGCTTCCAAGAAGGCCGCCGCCGGAGACGGTTCTGCGGACGCATTCATATCCGAGAACGACATCCTGGGCCCTCGCAAAAAGGCCAAGGCCAATTACTCCGAGCGCGTCGCGTCGGTCGAAAAGGGCCGTGAGGGGCGCGAAAAGTTCGGATCGTACAAGGGCAAGAAGAGGAAGGAGACGCCGAGCAGCTCGACGAACCGAGAAAAGGCGAGGAACAAGCCGATCATGATGATACTCAGCAGCGGCGCCGTGAAGGGGAAGAAGAAGGCATCGTTGAGGGAGAAGCAACGGAAGCTGAGGGCGCACATCGATCGGTCGAAAAAGGCACATCATTGATTGCTGTGTCGTTACAACCTACGCGTTTCGTACTCGATCTGCATCTGGTGCTGCTCAGAGGCGTCCGTTTCTGATACGCTCCGCCAAATCATATCCCGATGCAAAATGAGACAACCTGGCATCCACGATGAAGCCCTAGTGGCACGGTCAGACGCGCGTTCTGAACGCAGATGAGCTACTGGCCCACCTTGGCGTCGTAGTCTTTGGCGGGGCGACCGGAACGCGTCGTCATTCGCACTGCACGCTGACGCGATCGGGGAGACACGCACCTTGCAACACGCGCTTGAGCTGGGCCAGTTCGACCACCCGGACGACAAAGTGTTCGCCCGGGTCCGGGTGGGGCGTCGGGTACTCCATCTCGCCCTCGAGCTCGACCCTGACGACGACGAGCTTCATCTTGGCAGTGGTCATGCCTGCGTGTCAGGCGCCGAGGCGGCGTCGTCCGGGTGAGCGTGGTCGAGCACGCGAGGCGAGAGCGAAAGGGGGGCTCACCGGGGTCACACGCGAGGATCGGCGTACACTCGACGACGTCCTCGAGCGTCGCCTTGTATCCGCTTTCTTCCTCGAGCTCGCGGAGCGCTGCGACCCGCGGGTCCTCATCGGGCTCACCTGCGGCCGTGGGCGCGTTGAGCAGACCTGCCGGGGCGCGCGTCAGAGTACGCATCGGGCCGGGACGGTAGTACACACCGGCTGGGAACTCTGTAGATGGGGGGTCGCGTGAGCGAGAGAGACGAAGAAAGGAGCCCAGACGCGCCTATGACGTGTTTATCCAGCGGCGGACGGTACTGCTCGAGGACGACGGTCGACAGTGGGAACGCGTCCGTCTTGGACTTGAGGATCGCGAAGATCGCGACGGCTAGATAAGGGGGGTCAGGAGGGCAGGGCAGTGCTCGAGGGCGCCAACAGACCGTCTTTCCCGGTTTGGCCTTGGACGACTCTGCGTTCTGCGCATTCCCAGACACGCTGTCCCGTCGAGGCTCAGCTGACGTCGTAGGGGCGAGAGGGGCGAGACAGCGTACCTTTTTACCGTCCTGGTCTTGGTAGTGGATCTTGGTCAACGCGACGAACCTGGGCGTGGTCCATAGACGCAGGACGATGAGGAAAACGCGACTTACTTTGAGTGTGCAGTGTCGAGGGGTTCTGTCGAGAGTACTTTGGGCTCGTGCATGGTCACGGTGTGCATTCGAGACACGCGGAGTCGGACTAGTCTAGCGAGCAAGGATGACATTCTATGACTACTTTGCACGACCTGATTTCGGTCGTTTCTTGGGCTGCTCGGTCCTTTTGTCCTCTAGTTGCCGCTTGGTTCCCTTGCCTACCACCGCGGCTTTCTTTGGGGTTTTTGCGGGTTTCGTCTCTTCCTCCTCCACTTCGTCCTCCCAGTCACCATCGTCCTCACCATCCCCATCCTCTTCACCGATAATCTCATCTTTGGCTTCCGCAATCAACCCATCCCAACGTCCCCCTTCTTCGCTCCCGAGATCACACGCCCATATCGGCAGGCTGACGCTCGTACTCGTTTTGATGTGCAGACTCTGCACGTTATCCCAGCCACCTTTGATGTGACCGACGATCGCCGGGAGCGCCGTCTCGAGGTTGACCTGTATTTGTTTTCGCGTATGCGACAGCAATCCTATCTTGACCGACCTGGAGACGGTGTGAACGCCAACATCCGGTGTAGAGCGATCAAAGGTGCGTACGTGCACGTCCCATTATTTTGGTGCATATAAGACGACTCGATGGCCCGCTCGAGCTCGCCCTTGAGGTCCTTGCGCGTCAGACAGACGGGGATGGGTTGTCTAGTGGCCGTCGGGGTATCAGCGCGCATGCAGAACACATTCCAGAAACTTGACGTACTTTTTCGCCTCGAACCACTTCGATCCGAGCAGCCGCGGCAGGAGGGGTATCACTCGCTCGTCCGCGAGGAACATGGCGTTTTCTTTGAGCAGCATTCGGCGCGCCTCGAACGCCTTGAACTTGCCCTTGAGTTTCCCCACCCCGACGACGCGGGAGATGAACTTGATGCCGTGGCTCTCGAGGAGGTCTTTGTACTCCCGTTGTGGGTCCTTGGTGATCAGACACACACCCGACGTCCGAGGGTCGACCATGGGGTATTTTAGAGGTCTGCCGGTGGGGGAGCGCGTGAGCGACGGGCATCAGTGATGCGACGGACGACGCACACGCGAAAGGGTTTGAGTTTTCGTTCGGGGTGGATCGTCTTGACGGTGATCTGGAGCCATACGTGTTGCTCCTTGCCCGGCAACAGCTCGGTCTCGGCGCGCTTTTTCTCGAGCTTGATTGCGTAGGCGTGGAGCGCGTCGATGGCCCGTTTGCACTGTTTGACGGACACATGCCCGTCGACGTTAGCCATGGCTTGGTCGAAGCCCCGTTTACGGGGTAACTTATCTGGTCTAACCGGAGTTTGAAAACCTAACTGGCAAGCGGACCGTGCGGGCCGTCAAAAATAAATCAACTGGCAAACGCGATTGAGTGAAACTTTCAAACGTCGTACGATTCGTGCCATGAGCATAAGTCCAAGTGAAATCTGGGCCCCTGGACTCTTAGGTTTGTATGGGGTACTACAGCATTTATTCTCAGATACTAATTACCTCTACAGGTACGATGGTTGCAATAGCGTGCGTAAAAATCCTGTTGGTCGCGATGAATTTACATCTATGATAATCACGCTAGCGTGTATGGCATTTCGATCGGTCAGTACACATTCTACGTGTGGGCATTTCCGCGCGACATGATTCAACTAAAGCTACTGGTGAGCGTTCCCGATGGATGGATGATTCGGTGTTCCTTACTAGTATCTGCTCCTAGGTGTTCATCGTCTTGTGTGTTCGGCACCCCGAATCCCCAATTTCGTCAACGTGACTGATGTTACGGCAGCCTCCTCGACAGTACCCATTCTGCCGCGGTGTTCTGGGGTTACTACCACATTCTCGTCGCTTGTCGGACGAGCCAGTCGCCTGGATGTACAGTCATTATACCTCAGTGCGTCTCGGTGACGTGGTCCCGTCTTCAAAGCTCACATAATACTACATCATCTTTCGCTCTAGATCATTCATTGTACGCGGCTTATTTGTCTTTTCGTTTGACCCTGCTGAACGCACAGATCACTTTAGCTTGCCTTATATTCCATAGTGAGTGGTACTTGGCTCTACAGAGTGCTCCGTGGATGAAATCTTTCAAGTACATGACCATCTTTGTGGTTCAAAGGTGGATCTACATCTGCACAATTTCGGAATCTAGCCGTTTTCTGACGCCCTCGATAGCTTTTATGCTTACCGCGTTTGGATAAGTAAGCAAGCAGGGCACTTCCATCCCTCGTCCGCGTTTTCAACTTCTACCTCACAGTTAGCAATCGGAATCGTTTCGTCACGTCCATAGTGGTATGTCCATGTCTCGTAATTGAGATACATTGCCAAGATCCGCTGAATCCAAAACGATAGATGGTACTTGTCATCGCTCAACTAGGTAAGCAGCCCAACCAAATCATCGGTATACGTAACTCAGTAACTACCCAGTTTTCGGACTCTGTTCGTGTCATCGCTGATTTTATTCCTCTTCCATTGATTGACATGCATGACACTACAGTGTACGCGGGACGGGTGTAGGTGACCAAGTACCATCATTGGGACCGGCTCATCGTTTCGCAGAACCCGCACGCCGACATTTTATGCGTCATCCACCAATCGGGTACGGTGCTTTGA
Organism: Strobilomyces echinocephalus; assembly: GCA_038090115.1. NCBI lineage: Eukaryota > Fungi > Basidiomycota > Agaricomycetes > Boletales > Boletaceae > Strobilomyces > Strobilomyces echinocephalus. The sequence continues at coordinate 1,375 of JBBPMC010001378.1, read as the reverse complement.
AATCGTGAGTGCTAGATTGACGAACCGCTCACAGTTTGCGCCGCTATCCGCCATATCGAGTGCATCATGTGACTTGGTCATCACGACTTCGATATATTACTACCTGCGGCCGGCGTGGACAGGCGCAGCTCGGTACCCTTCGTTCTCCTTATTGCGAACGAAATCACACTCAACGTTTGTCAGGCAGGGTAACTACATCAAGAAGCTAATCTTTATCACCGTCCAAATGGGTGTGCTCTCTCTGTAAGTTTGGTCCTGGGCATCCCTGAAGGTAGCCGACAGTCCTTCCGTGTAGCATCAATGCATTAGCAATGGCGATCACGGTAAGTACCGTCCCAGGGAACTCGAGTCACATCGGAATTGAAGCCACTCTTCAGTACTACATACAGGTTCATGGAGTACCTCAGTTGCTAAATGCAGCTCCGGGTACACTGTTGGGCAAGAGTGAGCCCGTGGTCATTCCATAATTCCGCCTACTGGACTGACAAACGTCCGACCACAGCCTACACAAACTCCATGCTTAGCGTGTGCGTAGACCGGTGTGGTGTCCGGCTAGTCTAACGAGAACTTGCAGGCTGAACGCGCGCAAAACGATCCGGGAGGAACGAGAAGCTCGAGCTCAGGGACCTATAGAGGTCCCGACTATTCCGACCATTTTGTGATGGTGGTGGAACATGAACACCCCTCCATTCCCTGAATGACGAATGCTTCCTCACTCCGCCAAGATCAAGGAGTCAGTTTTTGGTAAATAGGGGCTTTATGCCCATTTCAATCGCGGACGTTGAAAACTCAGTCTAATCATCTCGAAATGGCTCAGGCGTTTTGGTAAATTATTACTATTTTTGTCACAGAAGGGCATTGTAACTACTTCCAATGACTTAGCAACTTTCCTTTTTTCCCATTTTCCGACATTTTTATCTGGAAATAAATTGCTTGCACAAAAAGTTGGCCTGCAATTATAAGCCTGAGGCTCCGCCATCACTTTTGAATCTGTGTGGATAGCATCAACTCTCATTCGACAGCTGAAGCCGAATTTACTGCTATCCCCCGAGCCTCTCAAGAAATCCAGCGGCTAAGGAGCTAGATGCATGTTGGAAGTTTTCGTACTTGAATCAGCGGTATACATACGAAGGAGAAACCAGTCGAGACATGGTAAAGGTGATACACAGGATCGGCATTACTCACAGGAAAGTATTGACGATATACATACGGCCTACGCGAGCTCCGCTCGCTCATCTCATCCCGGCTTCACTCTCCCCCGCTGCTCTCCGACAGGTACACGTTGTGGGTGCCACATGTCATTTCGAGCGACTTCGCCAACAGCATTCGTGTCCTGAGTGCGATCACTCACCATCACTCTCGCCCTGCCACCTCG